>VYXB01010498.1:127784-186565 GCA_013397135.1 Pachyramphus minor
CAGTGTGCCCAGGTGGCCAAGAAGGCCAATGGTATCCTGTCCTGTATCAAAAATAGCGTGGTCAGCAGGAGCACTGGTGAGGCCACACCTGGAGTATTGTGTTCAGTTCTGGGCTCCTCAGTTCAGGAAAGATATTGAAGTGCTAGAGTGGGTCCAGAGAAGAGCAACAAGACTGGTGAAGGGACTGGAACACAAGACCTATGAGGAGAGGCTGAGAGAGCTGGGGTTGTTTAGTTTGGAGAAGAGGAGGCTTAGAGGTGACCTCATCACTCTCTATAACTACCTGAAGGGAAGTTATAGCCAGGTGGGGATTGGTCTCTTCTCCCAGGCAGTTAGCAATAGGACAAGGGGACACGGGCTTGAGCTCTGCCAGGGGAAATTTAGGCTGGATATTAGAAAGAAATTCTTTACAGAGAGAGTGATCAGGCATTGGAATGGCCTGCCCAGGGAGGTGGTGGATTCTCCGTTCCTGGAGGTTTTTAAACGGAGATTGGACATGGCACTGAGTGCCATAATCTAGTAAATGGACTGGAGTTGGACCAAGGGTTCGAATTGATGATCTCTGAGGTCTTTTCCAACCCAATCGATTCTATCATTCTATGATTTATATTTTGTATGCCCCGTGAATGTGTGCTCATTATGAGGTTTGTTTGGAAATCTCTGCAATTAATTCTGGACATAGATAAATGCTTTCTCTTTCGCTTAAAAGATGGTCATACCTATTTCTCAGATGTCTTACTTAAAATCAAGACTCTGCTTGCAAAACTGGAAAGCAGGAGCATCTAGGTTAAATCTTTCTGCTGCTCTCAGCAGAGCAGCTTCTTTAGATGAACTGAACATGACTTACTTTGAAAAACACTTCTATTCCAACTCCAGTGTTGGCCTCCCCATCAAGTTAATCAATCTTCCAGGATTGGAAATTAAGTGCATTTGGAAAGTGAGCAGAATTTGGTACTCAGATAGTTGCATACATTTGCCATTTGTGGTTAGGAGTAGAACCCAGAGAATGTTTATTCCATGGTAGGAAAAACAGTTTTTACTTTTCTTAAACACAGCTAGCTAGTTTATGACTCCTGGCAGAAGTACAGTAACTTTGAGCAACTAGTTTGTTTGTTCCAGCTAATTTATGGAGGGTGGCATTCATTTTCCTTTTCCCTTAAAGAGGTTCCCTTAAAGAGGCCTACGATTTAGGCCCGCAATGAGACATTGCTTAGACCTGACAGAAATCAGGCCTGCAGTGTTCTCCAGAATCCAAATAGCTGGGCAAGGGTGTGCTAAATCCGTCACGTCTCCAACAAGATATTAAATGCCACAGCTACTGCTGTGTCCTGTAATTCTTCAGGACTCCCAGTGTAAGAGGCCCTTTTTCAGACAACGGAGGGGAAGGATGGGAGGACAGTCTCATTCCATGGAGTGGATATACAAGCTCGGTGTAAAGGAAGACAACAACCAGCTGGGTGTTTGAGCAAGCAAGGAAAAGAAAGGTGAAACAACACCATATTAAAACAGACGAAACTCTTGAGAAAAACTCTCAAGAGCAGCTGCAGTGATTTGCTCCCTGTTTTGATTTACACCACGAAACCACCATGTGCTTTTTTAAGAATTTCCTTTCCATTTGACTCATCTGAATCATGGAGGCATGAGGAGCAGGTGGTATTATAAGCTCCCACCGGCTGCCAGAGGTTCCCAGCTCAGCTTGATAGAGGTGGAAGTGGAGGCAGTTGGGGCCTAGAAGACGTTGCAGAGCTTTCCTCTCTATCGCTTCTGTTTCTGCCCCAGCAGTTATTTTAGGCAGTGCTCCTTTCCTGCTTACTCCAGGTAACCTAGGGTCAGCCAGTTAGGAAACCCTTTATAGGAATACTCTGAAGGCTTAGGTGTGGGTTAGCATCTCAGAGATGGCTGGAAGGCCTTACTGCATCTAATAACTGAGTGCATTAAAAATCCTCACATGGACACTAGCAGGGTCTGTTTGTCCTCTAGTCTGTATGGGCAGCATGGGCAGAACAGTCTGAAAACAGATGGCCTTATTCTTCAAGTAAGCAACCCCAGGGAGAACCTTAGTGGTGGCTCAGACCCAGAGTACTAAAGTACTAGAATCGAGTAATAACAGGTGATCTTTTAGGTGAACAAACCAGTGCCTTTTTATATAAAAAGGCTTTTTGTCCAGCCTTTCTCTAATTTGAATAGACAGTCTTACTCTTGTGGAATGCTGCTGTGGAAATTGAGGGCTGGCTGTGGCGAGACAGAGTTCACTCCCAGAGCACAGTGATGGGAAATAAACAAAGAGAGTATTAGAATAAAATCAGGATAAATGTAATTGATAGAATTTTTAAATTCCATTTACTCCCTCATGTGAAAGTAATCCATCCTTGTGTGCCTAAACTAGTCTTGTAATTGATGCTATCTCACACTGGCACTTTGAGTAATCATGTATTTCTGATGTGTGAGTTGTTAAGATTTAAGCCCACCTGAGTCTTGTAATAAAGCTGGCATCAGTCAGAGACCTCAAAAACCAAGCAGAAGAACTACCCGTAGGAAGGGCCCTTGCATAAATTCTTATCCTTGTTTTGTACTCTTCCCTGATTTACACTTTGAAGCCAGACTGTTGCATACTGACTTGCCTACTATAATCACACAGAAGTGTGGGTTTCAATACCAGTATATATATTTTTAAGGCTTAGATTGGAAATTTATTTCTGCACTTCACTTAGGAGACAGAAAAGCCATAGAGAGGAATAAAAATCTTTAGAGAGTTTGATGAACCTTCACGGAAAGCCACAAAGGAAGAAGCATTGCACAGAGGTAAGTATGCATAGAGGAAAGGGGAAGTGTCTTAGAAAAGCTTTTTCTCTGAGGAGTTTTCTTTGGCTCCTTTATAAGAGCTGGGATTAGCTGAACTCCTTGTCAAGCTTCTGGACCCATTTATTTTCCTGAGCATTTAGGGAGAGGGGGCTTTGAAGGCTAAGGAGATAATTGTGGGATGAAAGGGACTGCTAGTTTGAAGGAGCCTGTTTGATGAGTGCATCTTTTTATTGAGGATTTATTTTGTTCTCTGATGTGTATATGTTTTAAGCACTGTACAAAGTACCCACAGCAATGGAGAGGCATTTAAAACAATTACATTTGAATTAATTAATATAATGAAAGACTGATAGGAAGATCAAATCATTGTCGTTATCTTTTAGTGATAAATGGAGGGTGGACGGGAAATAAAGAAGAAGGGCTGGTGTAGCTGGCTCCAGCCTAACACATGTTTATTTAAGTGACTCTATACAAACATAACCCTGTATGTCAGTTAAATCAGCAACATGTCAGTTGGCACTTCTGGTTACAGACTATTTCAGAGTCATTCATCATTCAACACTATAAAAGCCATTTACCCTCAGCCCACCAACCAATCAAACCAACTAGAAAACAGAGCAGGAAAGAAGCACTAACAATTGTCCTTAGTTTCCTTTTAACTTTTGCTGCAACAATTCAATACATCCTGTGTGGTGGGATAGTGGAGAGATTTTGCTGAACTAAATAGAGCTTCCTTCACCAGGTTATTAAGAGTGGGAAAGGAAATGGAAAGAGAGAGAAAGGGCAATAAAATGAGAGAGCAGAAAGTTAACCCCTGCTCTACCAGTTTGTCTCTCACAGACAAGGTTTATAAATTGCCTTTATCTATATCTTTCACACCCGTGAACATGATTACTAATTATTTTATACCAGCTATAAGGCAATGCAGGGTCTCAATACACTGGACAAGCTCTGATGTAAGTCATCATGTTCAGGAGCTGCTCTGCTGCCTTTAAATTCAACATAAACCTTCCAAGGTTGGGCTGCTGAGGGTCGGAGTAGTCACCAGTGTTATTAGGGCTTGATGAGAGATTACCATATCTTCACACCTGCTACCCTCCAAACCATCCCTTTGTGCTCTATATTTCACTGTCACTTCCACCAGGTAAACAACTTGAATCCCAAATCCCTGAGAATGCCATGTGCAGGAAGTGCAGCATTCTGTGGAAGCAAGGTTTTAGAAAATGGCAATTGAAGGTGTGAAAATAGTGATGGGAAGGTCTTTTCAGTCGTGAGTGGTCCTTCCTCTGATTTGATAACTAAGTATTGCTACTTTCTTCCCGTTTATGCTGATATATGGGTTGGTCCTCCAAACCTTTAGTCTCATGAGTGATCCCATTAAGATGAATGAGACCTCTGTCACGTGACTGAGAGTGGGCAGGTATCTGAATAAAGTGATCAGAAAAAGCAATCAGCCTTGTCTCCCTAGTAAAAGTGCCTCCATTATAAATGCACTAGCATGCAAAAACTGGGAGTATTATTGTGTAATAATTTGCAAAATGGCCATATCCAGTTGCTTTTTGACTGTTTAACTATGGTATTTTTCTGTCTGTGCTCTGCCTGCTTCAAATCCTCCCCTCATGTTTATTATTAGTTAACTATTTCTTAATGAACCCCTTCATTTATGAATAAAACTCAACAGCAATTACAGCCCCAGTGGAGACCAGTACACTACCCATCTGCTCCATCACTTGCTCTCAGCATTGGCATTCCGCATCAGTCCCAGCCCCTCTCATCGTAACAAGATAGGATCAATTTTCCAGTGGCAGCTTGGAAATAATAGTACAAAATGTATATTAATACAGAAATATATTGTGAAACTGTCCTTAAACAAACAAATGAGCCACTTTAAAATATTACCCCTATAAATGACCATGACAGTAGCACAGCACATATAATAAAAAATAACTACTGAAGAGAAGCTGCTGAATTACTATAGTAATAAACCAGATGTGATTATTATCATTTAACACAGTCATTGAATACCATGAATCCCTGAAGCCATTAAAATATTTATGATTAAACATTTGCTATTCCTTATAACAGAACATATAGTCCGGTACTAAAAAAAATGTTAAGGTATGATTTTGGCTAATACATGTTAGTGCCATGATAAAGGTCAGCCACTACTGTCAGCTTCCTGAAAAGAGCACCTAAGAGCTGTCCTCCTTCTACTGTGTTTTTTTGAATAACCACTATAAGGTTAGCTACCTCTACAGCACATTATTATGTTCTATAGAGACATATAGATGTACGCTCACACTTTCCTACATGCATATATATGAAGGAACAAACACAAATATCTGATTTTATTTATGGAGAAAAGGATGCTTTCTGTCTTCAAGGAATTATAAGAAAATATTTAACGCATTTAGGAAAAATATACTTGACAAAAAACAATAAGCATATGCAAACATGAAGCCTAATTACCTCCAGGAATTTTAGCATGCAGACACCATATTACACACTGAACACATTTTATCTTGTGGTCACTGAATTTTTTTTTTTTCCACTGTTGGAAATGCTTCCCTGCCTGCCTCTCCACAGTCTGCAGAAGACTGGTTGCCTGCTGTTAAAGCAGCCTCGGCTGCTGTGACCTGCAGATTGGAGGTGTCTGTTACTGGTGTGGAGTGTGAGTGCGAAGGGGTGGTGGTATGCAGTGCGGGTGCCTGGCTCTCTCGGGCTGTGCGACATGGAGCATAAGGGCAGGACTAATTCTTGAATGAGGAGAGGAAGGACACTGCAGGCTCTCCTAGCTCATGGTGGAAAATATTCCCTGGCCAAATGTGCATAGCTGCTCTGTGCACATGCATTTTGCTGCCAGGTGACAGGGATTCTCCTGCAGGTCTTGCACTCTCTGTTCTTTAGATACAGTGTTCCATGGGCTTTACCAACTGTGCTGTCACTGTGCAGTTGCTCTTTACTATACACCAACAGCCATCAAGTCACAGATGTATTTTAATGCTTTAATATGCATCTTCTGTAATAAACAAGATGTGTCCTCTCATAAATGCCTCCTAGACACTAGCAGGTAAGAGACATCCTTCTCTCATACCCCTATACTCTTTTTTCCTACTGTTGTTGAAAATCAATTACTCTATCTGGATACAGACAGGAAGGAAGTAAAACTAAACCTCTACTTGACAGGGGCAGTGCTATGGGAAATTCTGACTTGCTTTACAGGATTTTACTGTCCTGGCTTGGAAGGCGGTCTGCAAGCCCTGTGGTGGCCAGGGCATCCAATAGGAGCTGCCAAGAGTGAATAGGGAAGGATGGGGGGCTTTAAGCCTGTGCTGATTCCAGAGGAAAGTGAACTACATCCTGAGGTACCTGCATTGAGCAAAGGTGTCTTCTTTGATAAGAGTCTGCTTTGGGAAATCTCTGCCTGTCTTTCCCTGCTGCCTCAAGGAGAAGTCAAGGTGAGTGTAATTGAGGTGCCCAACCATTAGAAGGCTGATATTAAGATGAAGCTCATCTTCAAGTAATGCATAACAAACAAGTCTAAAGCCCTGCTTGCTTTTCACCTGACTATGAAGGCACGTATCCTCCATCTTTTTGCCACAGGTTGTGTTTTCCATCCTGAGCAGCTCAGCCCTTGTCTCGGGACTGTCTGAGCAACAGAAACTGAGCTCTGCTTTGAGTAAAACCCTTGGTTCAATCTAAGTCCAATGGGAATTTGCAGAGGAAATAAACACACTGACAATTCTGGCATCCACTGGAAATTTTGGAAGAAAGAGGGGTAGCTGCTGTTACTTTTTTTTGTAAATGAGAACATAGGAAAAGTACATCATGCCCTGCTTTTATATAAAAGTCGGATGGCAGAGCTCTTGCACACACAGTGGGAAATACATATTCAACTCCTTCATCTGCCTGAGAAGATTCAAACTCTCACCTTCTACAGCCATGAAGTAACTGGTTAAGCACAGACTGGTCCTGGTGGTGTCTGAGTTGCATCCAAAGGGGGACTAATGTGTAAGTTTATCTAATTTCTCGATCTGACTGGGTCAGGGCAGATTAGAGAGTGTGACTGTGTGTGAAAGTGAAATAAAGGCAATACTCACGCATTTAGGCAAGATGGAAACTCTGAGAAGGTTTCCAGCATTGCGCTCTTGGAGTCAAGCATCTCACTTTCACCAAAGATCCACTTCAGAAGCTTCCATGCTCTCTCCTTGGGAACCCATGGAGGGGGGGTTGCAGGGGTGTGGCTGCCTGCAGTACATACAGCCAAGGGTTGGCTGCTGGATGACACTTAACCCTTTAAAGTTGTCTGACGGGAATTTTTGGGTGTACAGTGCTCTTAATGCAGACACTAAGTAGGGGATAGTGGAAGCAGGTTGTGACTGTCAGTCATGAGTGCCATTTTTAAGTTTCTCCCATGGATCTGATGGGCTCCTCCGCTAGTTCATGGCCAGCAGCCCTTCTTGAGAACTACCTCTCTCTAATTTCAAAAGCTGTTTTGCCATGTCTGTTGGACACAGACACTGCACAGCCTGCATGCTTTTTTTTATTTTTCCATGGCACAGCAAGATTCAGTGAAGTGATATTGGGGGGTTCAACCAGTCCTGGTGCCAGGAAACCTCAGATATTAGCCGAAAATTTATTTTATTCTCCAGACTATCAGGAAGGACCCCAAAGGCCACATGTGTTCTATGAAGATTATTATCTGAAAGTCCTCTGTCTGGACTTGTGTGTTTTCTATTTATTATGTCTGTTGATATGCTACTTCATCCCCCAAGTAAACTGCATATACCTTCCTCTTCTGTCCTCCCCGTCAGTACCCCAGCTGCTCCCCAGTGTGAGTGGAAACAGGTACATTGCAACAAATTAGAGATCACTGCATCCAAAAATAATTACTCTTAACCAAGGGCTATTGTGATTACTCATCTTTATTCTCAACCAGCTGAAATAAAGATTGGTTAATTTACCTGTAAGGTATTTACGAGAGTTTCAGGCTTTGTTTTCAGTACGAACCAAGGGTGGAGTTGAAATGTGCTTGGATGGTATTGTTATACCCACAGATGTTTTCTCAGAGCTTAGAAATGTCACAGTGTTGGGCCTCACTGGTGCTTATGAGTTTCCCATTGTCTGGATTTACCAAAATCAAGTTTATGAGAGATTTTAGCTGCATTCAGGATGGAAAATAAGGGTATTGGAGCAGTTGATCCAGCACCCACCTGCTCAGAGTCAGAGATATGAATCCAAACTGCTCAGTCTCCTTCTCCTGAAATTTGAGACAGGCTGCAGTTACTT
Source organism: Pachyramphus minor (assembly GCA_013397135.1). Taxonomy (NCBI): domain Eukaryota; kingdom Metazoa; phylum Chordata; class Aves; order Passeriformes; family Tyrannidae; genus Pachyramphus; species Pachyramphus minor. The sequence goes on from VYXB01010498.1 coordinate 135,876, forward strand.
CATGCTCACTTTGATGAAATAAGAAACTGAAGAATCTGTTGGCATGAGTGGATGTTTCACAAATTAAGAGCAGCTTTTCATATGATGCAAGATTTCTGTAAGCTTTCCATTATTCTGATTTATTAGTCCTCAAGACTGTGAGGAAAGTGAACAGAAAGCATACTTAAAAAAGAAATTAAATTACAAGAGCTTTCACTATTCCCACTATTGGACTCCTGCATTTGCAACTCGTAAGGCATGATTCTGCTGTACTGTTGTAATAGACTCCAGGTCTTGGATGGATGCATTTTGGAAAAGATTAATCCTGTCCTTTGATTTTTATAAAATTCTGGGGGGGTTTTGTTTGTTTGTGGGGTTTTTTTGATTTTTTGTTCTGGGTTTGTGGTTTGTTTTGTTTGGTTGGTTTTTTTTTGGCTTCTGCTAGTACTCAAAGGCATAGTTTCAGGCAAAAGTATATCCAAGAAAGGAAAGCATAAAAAGGAAAAGGAAAGCTGAAATGAAGAGGAGTGTCTGACTGATTTTGCAAGAAGGCATTTATCTGAGACATGTCCTTGCTGGGTTCATCCAGATGAGAACTGACATGGACTGGTACTAAACACTGAAAGGTGAGCATCAGTGTAAACACTGTTCCCTGTACTCTGTGGAACATCTGCCTGCAACTCATTTTGTGTCAGATGCTGGAGCTGCTCCAGCTGTATTTTGTGAGTTTAATAGAGATTCCTATAATATTAGAGCTCAGGAAAAAGCCTAAATGGCTCTGACCATGCATTTGGATCCAAAAACCTAATTTCCTCCTGGTATGACTGTTACAGGAGGAAGGTGATTCAGGACACAGATTTGTATGATACAGTAAGAAGAACCAATCAGGGAAATGTTATTAGTATTGTATGTTGTCTGAAAACAAGATTCCTGTTTAAATCCAAGTAACTGTGACATTATTGCCTTGCCTTGCCTTACCTTCCTTTCCCTTCCTTTCCCTGCATCTTCCCTTGATGGCAGGGCACTGAATTTTTTACCTTTCTAAACTATTATGTCTTTGTGGTATAGTATGTTTTATAATATTGTCCTGAAAATAAGATTAGATATTTTATGGAGAATTTCTTTCTGTTACAAATAAAATGAAAACCCAACTAAAATCTAGAGATGATCTGAAATAGGATTGCTGTTCTCCATGTAGAAGAATGACAATTGGAATCACAGGCAATAAATTTTAAAACAAAAATGCCATGGGTATATCGGGGTAGATTTATCACCATAAATCATTGGCATAAATAGAGATATGTAGATTATCATCACTTGAGTATCTCATGTAACTGACATTTTTCTCCATTTCTTTACATTTTTACTGGAGTTTCAGCAGCACAAAAAATCAGAGAAGCAATAATAGAAAAGAATGGGTATAGCCAGCCACTTACTACCCGTTGCTTTATTTTCTCCATAATTTTTTCAGAGTGTTTTGGGGAGTAATTTCAAACAGTCAAGTCAGAGTCCACTGAGAATTGATTTTTGTGACCTCACATATTGTAACAGAAAATTATAACAGGAAATAAACCATTAAGTGATAAACAAGGAAACACGGATACAATTACTTTCCGAACATAATTTTATCCACTCTAGTTTTTAAAATGAAGAGATAGTACTGACTGGAACACCTCAATTCTGAATGCAAACTGTACAATCTATTATATTAAACAAAGTCAAAAGCAATGTGAAAGATCTTGAATCTATTCAAGGCATGCACCTCATTACAGACTTAGCAAATTAAAACACAAATAGGATTAGAAAAGAATAATGTAACAATCTCCCACTATGGTCCCTGGAGCATTAAGTCATAAATTGGGTTTGCATTAAATTGTGCCTGCAGTATTGAATTCAGGGAAAGAGCTATAGGCTGAAGATAAAGCTTGCTAGGTTAGCCAACTTTGGTACGGCTGTGTGTTTTCATAAACACACAATGAATTTGATGGAATCTAAAAAGGCATATTCAAAAACAGGTATTTCATATCTTAATTAGAAAATACAGATATGGTGTGGCAACCCCTGCCTATACCAAAGCCAAAAGCTGCAGGCATTTGAAATTATCACTTCACCTGAAAATGTTGTTTAAATAGGAAAGTTAAGCACTTTTCATCACAACACCTACTGGGTTAAACTACTCAAGTTTTCAGGTTTGCACAAGCCTCTAGCTTGTTACAAGCTTCTATTAAGTGGAGAAAACAAGCTTACCCAAAAGAATTGAGAGAAGCTGAGTTTTCATATTACAAATGTATTCTGTTGTTATGGGAACTGAAATGGTGAACGATGTGAAAGGATCCTGAGCTAACAAAGACCAGCTTGATGATATTATGGCAGGAGCTATACAAACTGCAAGCACATCTGCAAGGAATAAATAGGGATTCTTTTCTTAAGGAGATACAGATTTGTGGAAAGTTTTGTCTGTAAAGAGATCGAGTTCAACCTTTGTGTGACCCTAGACAAACTACTGAGTAATACTAGAAAATAATTTTGCTAATTTTCCCTTAATAAGGGCTTTATCCTTCAAAAGTATATTATTACTGTCCTCATTCTCCTAATTGTCATTTCAGGGATCACTAATAGCAGCTGCTCTGGTTAAGGTGATTGTCGTTTCATGCTGAAAAGGAGCCTTTGTATGATATTATACATGCTTTTTGCATCTTCTCTTTTAGGGATTCTCATGGCTCCATTTGTCTCTAGCAGACTTTCACAATTTGGCAGGCAGAAAGCCCTTCAAGCCAGGGAGCTGTGTTTTCTTTGCCAATGCAACTTCTCTCAACTTTCATTGCTATGGTCTTTTAGCATCTGCCAATTCCCTCCCCTAGTTTGCTCTGCACAGCATTGTACTAGCAGCATGCTAAAATAATAACACAACCCATTAGTATTTTAAGTCCAGTCTCGCAGCCAATGACAAAAGAGCACACGCTACCCTGGGAACACCAGGATTTTGATCAAGTGGCTAGGAGAGAAGTGAACTTTGTGCAGCAACTGGGAGATGCTGACACCAGGAATTGGTGCAAACTTATGGGACTGCAAAGCCTGTATCTAATCACTGGGTTCCAGGGGCATCCACACATCCACATCTGAATTTGTATCAGGGCACCAACTGAATGGCATGTTGGGCTAAGAGCAGGCCATTCTTGGTCTCTGCTCTGCAAGGTTTTCCCGGGTTTGGGAGTGCTGCAGACCACTCTGGGAAGTGCCATCTCCACAGACTGGACATGCCAGCAGCACCATCCGTAAGACATATTTCTTGTCACATGTGAATTGTGGTGAGGCAAGGAGCAAAAAAAGATTAGCCTGGCTTCCGAGGCACAGGATGCAAGGAATCTCAAGGTCAGACCATGTGTGTAAGGTCTGGTCCTGTCCAGCACAGACGTGCTCTGGCTCCCAGCAGCAATGACACTCAGTTCAGGGGAAGAGGATGCTGAAAGACAGAGTATCTCAGGTCTGTAGCAGTACATCTAAACTGAGGCTGCTGGGATTTCTTCCCTGACCCCAGATCCCAGGGCACACACAAAGCTTGCCAGTGAGCACGTACCTGAAACTTGTGTGCACAGTGCTGCACAATGCATGCTCCAGCTAGGCTGCAGTCAGGGGATCAGGATTTTGGGGGTCACATCACACAGTTTACTGGCCCCTCATTTTACATCCAGTGAAGTTTCACTGTGGGTTGGGGTTGGGAGAGGTTTTCTCTTCCTCTTCAGTTTGCCAGTGGAGAATTTATTGGCTAAACAAAGCTTTCTCCTCCTCCTGGCTGACAGCTCCCTTCTGGAATAACCCTTTAACATTTTTCTTGATTTTCTTAAACAGCAAACATTAGACACATTAAGAACAGCAACAACAAAATCATTAAGCACTGTAACATTCTCCAAGGAGCCAGACGTATCCTTTAATCAGGTTATGGAAAATTCATTCCTCTTCTAGCCATTTGTCTTCTTTGTTTATGCACATACCAAGTGACCCACTTCTGAGCATCAAAAATAACAACAAAGAAACAACTGAAGATTCTTCATTATTAATGGATTTATGTGCCATTTATTTTGCTTTATTGGAAACCAAATAATCAAGTGCATTCATTCCAGTTAAACACAACACACACTAATTGTCTATCATTCCTATCAGTGAAGCCAGTTCTCTTACTTCAAAGTCACTACTTGACCTCAGTGGGGAAAGGATTGGTATCATGCTTCCTTCTATAATGATTGATTGTTTGCATTAAGATGGAGAAGAATAGACTGAAATTAGGGGTATACTGTGCCTTTCTCCCTCTGTTAGCTTACACCTCGCCCATACAGATGCAGGGGCTATAAACCCAACATTATCATTTCAGGAACTACATCAGGTCAAATTTGTCCTCAAATTTGCATGATTTATAACAAGTATAATGTATCTATTATCACGTAATGAGTGATGCCCAGATCTGGAGCACAGATCTCTAATGAAAATTCTATGACTAAAAATAATAAACATGATGCATAGGTTTGTAATAAAAATGGCTTATTAAAATAAATAAGGCCTTGATCTCAACCTAAAATCACTGAATTAGGCAGGTACACTTGACAGAAATTAGTGACCAAAGAACTTCATGTTACACAAGTCTTTTTCTGATTGATTCATATTTTGGCATCTTAATTGAAACTCCCTAAAAGTCACGATGAGATGAAATAGTCTCATCATTTTATTGAGGTTTTTCTATCCAATAATTTTTGTTGTTCTTGACAAAACTATTAAAAATAAAGCTCACTTGATGAGAGAAGCACAGGAAGAAAAAAATGGCAGTAGACATCAAAAAAAGTGCAGTAGAAAATTAGTTATACCAAGCAAAGCTGTTAATTAGCAAAGGCAAGGATACTTCTCATTTTAAAGAGACTGTATTTTGTTTTAACTGTCAATTAGCTGCTCAAAATTTACATTGATTAGGAATTACAATGCAAGCCATATGGAAATAACAGAGCAGTGAATGTGTGTATTTAAAATGTATGTAAAAAAAACGCTTCTTTAGCCCAAAAAATAGATTTTTCTTAGATTCCATGTTAATTTTTATTTTCTCTGTTAAAACATAGTTTATAAAGAGATTTAACTCCAAAGTTGCTTTATCAGCACAAAGGTGACTAGACATGAAATATTGTTCAAAAGCTGCCAAGAGGACAACTTACGGTACTTAGAGAAGCTGGAAGAAAAGGCTAGAGGAGATTGTCAGAGGGAGAAAGGTAATAAAACCAGGCTCCCAAAAATAGAGAAAAATAAGTAGTAAACATTGAAAACATAAAAAATATCATCTTTATCACCGTGCATGATGTAACTGCTGAATACCTGAAAGTAGGCTTTAATGCCATATCAGTGACATTATCACTGCCTTTGATTTTCTTTTGTGTTTTCTTACACATTCCCACAATCATGTCCATTTCTAAAAACTTTCCACAGAAGATGGCAAGGTATTTTCCCATGGGGACTGGATTGGCAGGAACCAAATCAGTTTCTTCCCTGAGTAGAAATTCGTTATTTCAGGATCTAAAGATGTTTTGAGTGGGCACATTTTCTATTTTCATTCCCTGAGTTATTATGGGATATGAATGTCAATAATAGATAAGCACATCACAAACAGACTCAGCAAGTTCTGCCTTTTCTGCCCCCGGAGAGTCACCGCTCAAGCAATATCTCAGCGCTGGGGTGACAGTTCTCCCTGGAGGGGGACAAGAGACAAATCCCTTCCACTCCACAAGCCCCCTGGCCTGCACCATCTGATGAATTTATAGTCTCCAATACAGTTAGGTGTGTATAATTCAATGTATTGCTGAAGACCTGTTACTGTACTTTATAGCTGACATTACAGGGGATATTTTTTTCCTCAAAATAAAACAATATTTGTTTCCTGAAAGGGAAATGTGCTGTCTGTAGCTATCAGCAGCCAAGAGTTGCTGCTGGCTAGAGCTAGAGGAGAAAAGAAGAGGTGGATTTTACTTTACTGATATTGGGAAGAATAATTTATCATTCCCAGTGCGTTTTCAGGATCAGAGGGCCCATTTGAAAGTCACTCTAGGATGACTGCTTTACTGTATGATATTAACCAATTGCACTAAAAATAAGGGTTAGAGAGGATTTCCTGGTTTACTGAGTGCTGCAACAGAATCTGGAGTCTTACACTGTACATAGCTTTGTGTCTAGAGATGGAGCTGATATGTGGTGGGAGGTGCCTATTACTTTGAGGGTCTATAGCTATTTGCCATCAGGATCTGATTCTGTAATTCCCAAACACTTTACCAAAATACATCAGTTCACTCACACAATATGTCTGTGAGGTAGAAAAGTGAGTAGAGTTTTGGGGGATTTGGGCTTTACTTTGCTTTTGGCTCCATTTTAGAACTTGGGAAAGCACTGTTGAGTGCTAACATGGCTTGCTTCTTGGAAGATAGAGCTACTTTGAGGAATATCACATTCAGAAGAGTATTTGGTGTCAATCTGCACGTTTGTAGGAGAACAATAAACCACCACCAGTGTTTTCTGCCCCAAGAGGACTCCACTGAATTTTTCTGGGGCTAGAGGAGGATTTAATCTTCCCTGAGGGATTACAGATAAGCTTCTCCTAACCTACAAATTCCTTGCTTAGAACATCTGTTTTTAACTTATTCACAGGATACTGGGTTTGAGGATTTTTGGGATAAAATTTTCTTTTGACAGCATATATTTTAAGCATATATCGGACCAGTGGACCTGCATGTCAGGTTAGATATTAGCTCTTGCAGAGAAAACCACATACACTACTGACCCATCAAACAGAGTCTTCCTATTTATTTCTTTATTTCTTTGTTTCTTTATTACTTTAGCTTTTAAGCTAAAGTAAAATGTCGCTCAGATGTGGGAACACTCTTGTGGAGAAAGAGCAATTCTTTTCTATCCCCAGGAGCTTCCATGGTTTACATTTTTGTTAGGAAATAAATTCTACAGAGTAGTTCAAGGAAAACCTGTCAATAAGCAGGTAGAAACATCCGAAGGCTGCCCTGCTAGAAAGCTGTGATAATACTACAGCTTTAAGAACAACATTTAAAAGGCTTGTGAATGATCAGCAAATGGGTAAGATGGCTTGGAAGGATGCAGAGACCTCATACAGGCTTTGCATGAAACAAAAAATGTGTACTGTTTGCATTTTGCAGCAATACAGTGCAGTGATTTGGCCCTTCTACCACGGTGAGCCTGCACCAGAGATGTATGTGCCTCCAGGTCACAGACCTGCAGTCCTTTGGCAGGTGTGAGGCAGGTGATGAACAGCTCTTGGGAGGACTCAGACATGGGTTTTGAGTCAGAGTCAGAATATTTGGAGCATGACATGCCTAAATCACATGAGGGACGGGGTCTGGTACCTCCAGAACAGTGCATGACATAGTGGGGCCATGGGTGACATTTACTGGATCATTGTACAAAGCTTATCTGCAAGTATCCGAAGTAGATCCTCATGTGTACATGTGAAGAAGGCAGTGTGATTTAGGAAACAGCCTGCCTTTCAGAGAAAGCCTCAGAGCTTGGGTAGTCCATCAGCCTCCCCATGAGCTCCTGTATCTCTTGCTGCTCACAGCTCACTTCTCCCAGGCATTAGATGTAATGAAGACAGGATGGTCTACAACTTTATGACAGTTCCATTTATTTCTACTATTTTCACATAAACCCAAGCAATGAGCAGCAGTTGCTTCCTCTGCAGCTTGATGAATGTCAGTATTAATTAAAATTGTTTGGAGTAGGGTCAGGTTTTTCTCCTCTCTCTGCACCAGGCTGGCAGGGAGGAGAAGCCTGACAGGCAGATGCAGCTGCTGAGCTGAAATGTCGTCACTGGAATGAGGCAAAGGAGAAGTGGCTGGTCTCCGGCAAAGTGGATTGGAAATAGTGGAAGCATTTTGTCACCTGCACCGTGCTGCCACTCAGCACAATGTGGAGGTGTATGTCTGGATTTGGGTCTTGAACTTAATCCTTTGCTCCCCTGGCTGGGAAGTCTGTAAAGGCAGCTGTTCAGCCCATATGGAGGGGATAGTACTCCCTCACCACTGCTATCTAATGATGCTTTGCTGACTGACACTCAGAGAGAGCCCTTGATTCAAGAGGGAAGGTCAACACAAAAAAAAATGCTTTTTTAGGATGCAGGGGGAAAAAGCAGGGGATGCCCCCCTCACTAAACTGCCCTGTGCCATCATGTATTTATAGGCACTCCTGACACAGACCCCACCAAGATATTCATAAACCAAACATCTCCTGTCAGCCTTGGGGACACTCAAGCAGCAACCATAATTATGTTTCAGTGGTCATGGATGTGCCTATTTTCAACTGTGGTATGTCTGAATGCAGCCAGGGCACCACCCTGGTGGTTGCTGTGCTTGAATCCTCATTTCTGTTACCACTGTGAGCTCAGAGGAGGCCATTATGATCTGCTACAGCTAATTTTCATACAGGACTATGAAATAATTTTTCCTTTTTCATACCAAACTTTACTAACAACAGAGGAAAAGAAATTCAAATAAACCCACAAGAATTAAACCCACACATTCTCCTGATTTGGACAGAAATGTACACTCCACCAACACTTGGGTACATCTCAACAATCTCCCCAAAGTGTTTTCCTTTGAGGAGGAGAAAACAGCTTGGCTGACAGAGCAGGATCAGTCCCTCTTTTGAAAATGCTGTCAGGAAAAAAGGTGAATGGTTTTACATGTACTTTTCCTAAGTTCTGCATTGTTCTCTGATAAACTGAAGCAGAGAGAGAAGAATAAGGCAGACAGTAACTTCTCCAGATCAAATGACAGATCACAATGAATAAAGAACTAGAAAGGTTTTGGAAGGTCAAAATAAGGTTTTCATAGTGCTGTGGTTTTTATTAAACACATATGGAGAATAAGGCTTGATTTGCAGAAGCACTTAGTGACAAATGGAAATATAGTGCAGATGCAGATGCCCTTTGGCATCTGAAAAAATCTCATCTACAAACACAAGTGTGGAAATGTAACAAAGTGAACATCACTATTGTAAAAGATGACTCATGTATTGAGCTTCTTTCTGCTTCTTTTTCAGATTTTTGGTACTACAGGTTAGTTCTTCTAAATACCTTGTTATGCAGTTATACCGTAATCTTTTGATGACTGCCTTTGTTTTGTATAGTATACATAATATAAATACATAAATATAGCTCAATATTGCATAGTATTGAGCACTGTATTTGTTTTCATTGTTGGTCTGTACAAAGTATATTTTACTTAGCAATATACTGACTTCTAAAAACCTTATTTCTAAGAAGACATCTGTCACCCCAAACGTAGTAGTCAAAAGAACCCCTTAAGTAGAAATGCCATTTACCAGCATAAAAAAATAATAATCAAGACTCTTTCACCTGTCCTTCTGGTCTAATTTTACAATGGATTGAGATTCCTGTCTGTACGCTCAAAAGAAACCTGGTTTCTGTAAATTTCCTTTTAATAAAGATGTGTTACCTATGATAAATACATACTGCCTAGGTCAAATGAACCTGATTGTGAAAACATATTGAGCAAAAGTATTGGTAGGATTTAATTTCATCTCTTAAATAAAATCAAAACAAACACCCACCAAAATCTGTAGCTATTGAATGCTGGTTTGAATTAGATTCTATTTGTTTTAATAAAAGTGTAGTAGTCTGAGTGTACGTATATTTGTTTTAGTGGCAGTGCACTGGATCAAATAAAACTATATTGGTTTCACTGCTTATGTCTCCTATTCAGAGAAAATGGATTGAAAGGAAAAATGAAACAGTCATGAATCAGCCAGTCCCGAGGTTTCTGCTCAACTCTGGCATCCAAATAAATTGGTAAAAAACCCAACTGTATTACTAAATATTGCTTTTAAAGCTAAATATGTTTTAATGACAAGGCTGCACATGAGGGATTTAATTGTCTCTGTAAAGGAGAGCAGTTTTCAAGACCAGTCTTGGCTGTGGTGGGTCAATGAATCTGCTTGTGGCTGCAGAAGCAGAAACCTAAGCTGCTTTGGCTCCCCATTCTGCTGGTGTAAGGCTCTCAGCTGATCATGATAACGGGATCAAGTGTCAGTAGCACAAGGGTATCTCTATCCAAAAGTGCAGGGGCACAGAGCATGGATTTAAATCATGTCTGCATTGGGTGCTGGCTGACAGGGGCTGGCATGCCCACAGAGGCCCAGATGCCGCCAGGGTTTTAAGCATGCTCCCCCAGGATCAGTAATTTCTGCCATCTGGATGGAATGCTACACTCTTCTACTTTTGCACAAGATCTCACAGATGTCTGTGTTTTCTACTCGGTGATGTTAGCTGTATATGTTCATGTAGGTAGGAAAGCAGCCAATGAGGGGCTGGTCTGGAGTGCATTCATGGTAGTTTTTCAGGGTGGTTTGCCGTAGCTTCTGCTAAATGGGAGTAAGGATGTGCTCAGCACAGAGTTAAGTGTGGTTTACTGGTCAATTTTATGTTTGCAAACTACGTTGTCCACAATTTTCAATGAGATCTTAAATGAGTAGCTGGTCAATGCCAGTGTTGAACATGGAAACTAAGACCATCATGCTCCTGCACACCTTCATTTGCCCACTGTGTCAGTGCTCCTAAAAATGTCTTCAAGTACCCTTTCTAACTTCTTTAAATTGAATTTAAAAAAGGAGAAGGCATTCCTGTAATTTTCCAAGCTTCCCCAGTATCACCTTTACAGCCAGTACTGAGAAAGCTCCACATGATGACTCTAAGGCTAGAAAGGGCACTTCACTCTCAGCACAGCAAGCACCATCTGGATATTTGCAAAGGGATGAAATGGATGCTGTTGACTGGCCTTGCTCTTCACATACCTTAAATCGCTGTAAGCTGACAAACCAACCTGAGTAATGCTTTGTTTCGTGCCATCCTTCGTTTCAGGAGGCTGGAATCAGGTTGTATGAATCTAAATCTGCATGTTATTCCTTCTTGAGAAAACATGATCTGCGTCGACTCATTTACAGTTTGTGATGCAGCAGGTGCCCCTGGGACTATGGGACACGGTCCAAGTGAGAAGAATTTGGCTTCAGCAGTAGTTTGGCTGTGGGAGAGGATATGGCTGCAGGCTTCTCCAGCCCTGGCTCCTCAGAAAACTGAATAAAGAACTGATTCAAAGAAAAGCAAAGCATCTGTTAGTGAAGCAATATACAGGTGAAAATCTGGCTGGGGAGTAGGTTTGAGAGTACTGCACTGAGCATCACTGACAAAATCCCCACGACCTTGTGAAAGTTATATGCACAAATTGGTTCATTTACCCCAGAAACAAGCTAACTCCTGAGCCCAAGGTGGCTAAACCAGATTTGCAATAGCTGTGAGGGTTCCACTGCCATGCACATGATGGTGGCAAAGGTGGGAGACCTCATGAAGTGTCTAGATAACAGATTTCACAGTGCTAGGGAAGATCGGTGGGTGCCAGTAAATAAGCAGGCTGCAGACTTCAGGGTGACATTCTCTGAGATGCTCCCTGCATAGGGCCATGCAGAAATACAGATAGCTGTGAGGAGCTGACAATGGAGTTTGGGATTTTTAAGAATTTGGGAAGTTCTTGCAGCAGCCTACCCAGGAAAGATGGGCTCTGCCATAATAGAACCAAATAGAACCAAGAAGTAAGCAGTTATAGTGTAAAGGGTTACAGGAGAGTTTTGAACTGTCATAAATCTGAGTGCAGAGGAGTACACAGTCTGAGATGACACCACCTCCAGGGGTGAAAATATAAATTCTGTATCAGAAAGGGATTGGATAAATTAAGGGAGGACAAATCCCACCAGGGTCATTAAATTCTATGGTCGAGTTCCTCCCAGATGCTGGGAGCTGGAGGTGTAAGCGGGGGATTTATCAAATCACATGGTAAATATGAGACCTCACAGTCTCTTTCTTGATACATAATTCTTGCTTTGGACACAGTGATGGAGGTGATGAAGGAGAGACCTTTAAACTGCTTGCTCATCTCAAGATCATCTGCCTGAGCCCCATGTCCCCCACAGTCCATCTCTGTCCCATCTTTCCTGCCACCCTGGCTCTCCAATGGCCACGTGCAGTGCCAGCCCCACATCTCAGCCTCCTCTAGTCAATCCTGTGCCTTTTGATGAGTCAACACTGACAGTTTTTCTGCCAACTTGGGGATGTTGCAGCAGCCTGAGCAGCTTATGCAAGGATCTTCTGCTCCTTTTATCCCCTGGTCAGGCATGTGGGAGATGCCTTGTTTGAGTCCTAAATATGTTTCACTTAAACCATGACGATGGTGTACTAAAGTGCTGTAATCTTTGCTAGGTGTCTCTTTACATTGCTGTAATTATAATAATCTGTGTTAAGTGACTCTTTTATAAGTAGCAACAACATAAAAATATCTCAGCATGTTTTCCTTTAATGAGCTACAACTTCTGTGTAATCTTCTCTACACTTCTTCAGTGTCTCTGTTTGTGATGGATGTGGCACTGCTTTCATCTCCTGATCATAGTGTTGCTTCACCCCTGAACTAGCAATCTGGCCCTGAGACTCTTAGCCAGCTTCGTCTGGGCTGCCCCAATCTGATAAATGAAGTGGTGGTGATGCTGAGTGATGCCAGTATGAGACATAAGAGCATTCCCCCTCCTCAGCTCCTCTACTAGCAGCAAAGTTTCTGGAAAACGTCGTGGAGCAAGCAAGGGAACTTTGTTTGCAGGCATCATGACCAGCTGAGCTAAGGGAGGGGATGTTCATGGCCACAGCAGTGGGCCCTGTCAGCATGTGGGTCACACTGCCTGGATACTGCAGATACTGCAGGGAATGCATTACCATCACCTTCACCTTGTGTCCATTTAAGGACGCTGCAGGGAAAGCGATGACAAAAGGAATTGATGCTCAAATATTAAGGCAGAAGTTCAGTGCTGGGGCTGGTAACTGACACAAGTGACTACAGGTTGGCTGTGAAGCAGAAAGGGTTTTGACTATGTGGCAGAGCGATTTGAGGGACAGCTGCAAAAGCTTTCTCCATCATTGCTGCTGGCAGAAAGCACTAACGTGGTTGGGCAGTACCTCCGCTCCAGCCATCCGTTCATGCCACTGCTGCCCATCTCTATCAGACTGGTCTCGAGGAGCCCCTCTTCCCCTCAGCCTCACCCCCCTAATGCTGCTGCAGGAGATCCAGCACAGGGGCATGGAGCATGGTCCAAAAAGCCTCAGCCAATTACGCTGCCATAGTATCACATCAGCTAACTCACAGTTTGACTGCTTACGGCAGATGGACGAACACTTGTCAGTTATCTGGTGCTGAGTGAGAGGCAGATTTATTTCCAGAACTTGCGACTCTCATTTCTCCCAGCTGAAGCTGCAAGGCAGAGTGTGCATCTGTGACACTTTTTTTTTCAGGTGCAGCTATGTTGCAGTGAGGTCTGTCACCGAAAGCAATGGGATTTTTGGCGTGTTTGTATGGGTAATGCAGGAAGGAGAGTAAAGGCATTTCTGTTTGCCATAGCACTGTAAGCTGCTTGAATTCATTCAAGCATGAACCGAATTTCCAAATCTTAGCCGTGCCCTGTGTGCACTGACAGCTGGTTGACCATCAAAGGACTGCAGGGCGCTGTAAAGGAAGGTGAAAAGCATGGGTATCTGCATTGGGGTGATAATAATATGCAGTCTAAAAATAAAGGAAATATGGATTGCCACTTCGGATCTGGCCAAGGGTCCACTCAGCCCTGTCTCCAGTCCTGACTGGCTGCAACACTGACTGTTTCGGGGGACTGTAAGGAAACCCCTCAGGAGACAGCTATGCTGGTCTCCTGAATACAGCTGACTTAAAACCTAAATATAACGCGTGGGCTACAGAAGTAACTGCACTTGCTACAAAACCAGCATTGTACACTTTCTGTCAACTTTTCTCCAGCAAGATATCAGTGCCACACAACTGCTTGCAGGCAGGATCTTACAGGGACTGAAATACTTTGGGAAGTGTGAGATTTACTGAAATTTGTGAAGTAGCAGCTGCAAGAATTTCACCTACTAACAACTCACTATGGCTCTTTATTTATCAAAATATCCTTGTTGTAGGAAATTTGAAAAAGATGTTCAATGTGCAAATGTCCATGAAAGACGTCAGTATTGCTGCCAAGGGCTATCTCCTTTTTAAAAAGGCACTATAAAGCTTTATACTTTACTAAGGGGTCTTAAAGGGGCTGAATGATATTTCCTGGGAACTGGTCCTGAACTCAGCTGCTGACTTTTAGACCCTTCATCTTTAAAGTTGTCCATGAAGGGCTATTAGTACCTTCTGACCAGAAAACATTATTGGTAGAAAGAGAAGAGGAAAGTACACATTTAAAAGATACCACATTTCTGAAGAGTTCTCTCTGTTCATTTTTTATTGGATCCAGCTAGAATAACAAAAATCATTTCATTTGGAGGAGGTCAAATGTTTTGAGATGCCAGTTTGGGGGTTTTTTCTCTCTGAAAAAGAAAACACAAGTGAAACACAAGGGAAACAAAAAAAAATCAGCTGCTGTGCTCATAGCAAGGAAATCTGTTTATGCATGATTTGAAATCAGAGCAGAATTTCACTTCATTCTGTCTCGTGGTGTTGTGTTTCATATTTCATGCTTTGGTTAACACTTACTTAGTCTATTCCTAGAGGCTGTGACAGGTTGTGCTGAAAGTTTTTAGACTTGCTGAGCATACACTCTCTACAGAGCATGTCAAAATGAGAGGAACAAAGAATTCATTCATCTTTATACAAAACAAAAAAAGAAATCCTTTTAATACTTTAAAGACCCAACTTTTTCTCCTGACATTGTAACATCAAACATGTAAGTCATCAGCACATAAACTGTCAACAGCTTGAAGAAAACAAAACAATTATGTATGGAATTTCCTTTCTATAATTCAAAGAAATACAAGTGCAAGATTTGGTTCTCCTGAATTCAGGCAAAATAAAAATTTAAATGTATTAATTTATCCCCCCTAATACCCTTTTTCAGCCAAATCTAATTTTAGCCAGTTTCAGTGGCTTTATAAAGGCTTTTCCTTCTTCCTAGTCACATCTCTGTGGGGAAGGAAGATACAACCAGTGTGTAAGGGTCAGTCCTGTGCTTGTCAGCTTGTGCTTTGGCTTCAACATATGCTGATCGAGTTCATTTACACTGAAAAGGCTCTAAGAACACAGTAGCAACTTTGGGACCACCAGTGTACAGATGATCCTTCAGGAAGAAAAAGTGATGGCTAGAGATGACAACATTTGTCCAGGACTGTGAAATTCTGCCTGTATTTCTTCCTGTTTTCCCAAGTAAGGCACTCTGGCCTTTGCATTCTTAAATGCCAATCTCATGGATTCAAATGAGCATCTTGCTTTGTGGCCACCACAAAGAGTGCTACATTCTGGCACAAAGTCTCCATTTCTCCACAAATTAGTCCTGGAGCAGTCAGTGTGACTGGAGCATGAACGAGTGAGGGTGGTGGTAGTGCACTGCTTCTACCCAGCTGAGACTTAATCCCCTGCCTCAAGGGTTTTCACCAGGTTCTGACAGCTGGGCATCTGCTGGGATGACTTGGACCCTAATTGTGTCTCTTGTGCTGGTGACTGCTAGGAGGAGGGTAGAGAGATGTGTCAAGGGCGTCCCTGGGCTCCAGGCTCCCTCTTGCTTGGGGATGTTTGCCTCCCAAGCCTGGGAAGTGGCATCAGTGTTGATAACACTGTTGATAACAGTTGATCACTGCTACCCAGCTCCTTTATCAACCTGCCTCTAAAACACAACAGAGAGGCCCTTTAAAAATCACAAGGAAGAGACTCTGCAGCAGTCATTTGATTTCCAGGCTATTTGAAGGTGCGCACAGAGATACACTCACACACACCCCTGCTAAATCAACAGGCAGGCAAATGCCTGTTGTAGTAGTATAATAGTGCAGCACTACTACTTCATTATTATCTCCGCCCCCTACCTCATCCCTGTGTTTGATGCCCTGGGAAAAGCAATTACTCTGTTCACTTTCCTCAAAGCCTATCTACAGGCTCAGGAAACACTTCACCAGATGGGCAGTATCTGACGTCTTTTAACATCCTCAATCTTGCTTTATAGACACAGCTGCAAACAAATTTATTTTTTCACAAAAACCTTTGGACTCTTTGGATTTTCTTCTTTGGATTTCAAGTGTAGCTCCTGCATTTATTTGGTCACCATGTGTATTGCAAGTGATTTTTTGTGGTTAAAAAATAAAACAAGGAGCAGGGCGTAGGCTGGCGTTTCTTCTACCCATGAGCATTGTTGCTTACTTGAGCTGACACTCATACCTAGTCTCTCCTGCTTGTCTGTGCCATTGAGGAAATTCAATCAGCTGCCATGTCATTGTTACAATAATCTTCAGCTCCTGGACACCAGTCTGAGTATGACAGTCTCACAAAACCTATGTCACATTCATCTCGGGCAGGCTGTGCTTCACCAGTACATCTTCATTCCCCATGGCTGTTGCACTTACTTCAGTCATCAGTTCCCTCTGTGGCAGCTCAAGGCTGGACAGCATGAGGAAGAGAAGTTGGACATGACATTCCTTCCAGCTACAGCTTTTCTAGACCTTTTTTTTTCTTTCTCTCCCAGAGAGTAAAATCTTCACTTGTGTTGGTGGTTACAGCCCCCTTCTGTGCTCTTACCTCAACCATTTGCAAAACATGGGATCTTCTTCAGGTTTGTCCCTACAGCTCATCTACCCCTCTCTGAAAAATTCCATCGCCTCTTCTTTTCCAACCTGGTTGGGTTTTTCAGAGCTTTCTGCTCTCAGTTTCAGGCTCTTTGCAATTTTTCTTCATTCCATTTATTGATCTTGATTCTTCCACAAAAGCTAGCATTCCATAGTCTGGGGTTTTTTAACAAAATGTCTCTCATGCATTTTTCAGTACTGTTTCCCATGCACAACCTATAATTCCCGAATTATCCACAGGTCCTTAGTTTCTTTCTGTCCCTCCTCAGCTCTTGCCAGGAAGGTTTGTTCTATTAGGGGTTCAGAAAAGGGGCAGTTGGGATAAATAAAATTTCTTTTAAAATATAAGTTCATGAAGTACTTTTTTTTTTTTTCCTCTGTCTTTTATATTCTGGATGCATTGTTGGTTTATGAACCTTTCTAAATAGCAGTTATACCTTCTTAGACGTGCAAAGAATAATTCAGGACAATTCAGCCCAATACTGTAGCCCTCATTCCCACATGAAGTCTCCTTCAGTGCTGCCAAGGAGGAGAGATGCTCATTAAAAGCCTCTCAGCTGCCAGTCAGCGAGCCGGAGGCAGCCAGCCCCACTTTACATCAGGAAGAAGTGGCTCACGGAGGAGTCCTGTTGCTGAGGTCTCAGGGCTCACTGCTGAGACCCCATGGCCTGCTAGGTCTGGTGCACGGGCATGTGAATATTTCATGTGCTCATCCTTGGTGCAATGCAATTGAGGCTGTGCTGGCACAGAGGCTGGCAGGACTGTGGCAGGTGGGGGTGTTCCATCGGTGAATATCATTGCAGCAGGCAGGCTTGAGGGAGTGAGATAAGGCTTCTCCTGGGATTCTGCCCCGCCCTGCAGAAGTGCAGCCCTCTTGCTTTAATTTGGTTCTTTCCTCTCACCTAAGATCAGGTCTAAGAAGTGCAAAGGCCTGTGAAAATAAAGAGAAAAAGGGAAGAAAATTATTCCTGTGGATACTAGAGGCCAGTGCCACTGGAGTGGTGAGCACCGTTGTCAGCCTGACAGAGTGGGCCCTTCATTTGAGATTTTAGGCAAAAGTGGAGCAGATTCTTTGGCCGTGTGTAGCTAACTCTACCTATCCACGTCTGAATGCATTTGACCTTCCAGAAAGGTACTTGTCAACCCATGGGCCAGAGCCCATGGGAAAATGGCTGTGAACCACTAGGATTTCAAACACAAAGCAAAGCCGCACACATACAGCTCACCCCTCATACTTCCACTCTAGCAAACAGTAACTAAACTTTCCAAGTTTTGTCTATTTTTTTTAACAGTAAAACAGCTACAGAAATTACATTAAAAATTACAGAAATGTTATCTGAGGTGGTCGTTTCTGTATTTCACAGAAATTCTTTCTAGTTAAAGCACATCATAACTGAGAAGTCCTGCTCTACAAATCCATACTCTGCTCAAATTTTCATGAACATATTCACAGATTATATCTGATTATGTAAGTTGAAGGAAGCAGTGGTGGTACACAGCAGTGTGAATAGCAGCAAACACCCATAAAGAGCTAGTGTCCCATTAACATCTGGCTAAATGATGCCAACTTGTTTCTGGCTTTGGGGTTTTTTTTAATCATCTCTCACATCCAGAGGGCAAGACAGGGATTGCATTAGTGGACTAGTGTTGCTGGTGGCTTGAAAGTGCATTCCCTTTGCCCAGGCTTCCCAGCTCTTTCCTGTTTGTTTTCTGCAGACGTTATAGGGATGGAGCCTGGATTGCCTGAATGCCCATGAAAAGACCATTTGAAGTCTGCACGCTTGAATACTGCCATAAAGCAGAAGTGCTGAGCTGAAATGACAAAGCTCCACCAGAGCCTCAAGCTTAAACTTAATGAGGGACAAAAATTCTTCATCCACCACTGCTGTGACCATTTCTCTTCAGTCTATGTTCTGCAATTAGTACGTTTAAAAGGGACACCATTTAACACAGTAGGAGTTCAAGTTCATTGGGAAATTTTTCTAGAGCCCAGGCACACAAGCAAGTGAATGAGGTTTTGACTGTGCCTGGAGTAGCAGATGCCATTATTTCAAGCTAATGTAATAAAAAGATTTCATTTCAGCTCTGAACATAGACAGCAGAGACTGCAGTAGCACCATTTTTGTGAGGCTGAAGCTTTGAGGAAAACCCCTCTGTTTTATCCAGCAGGACAAAATTTATATCATCAACCCAAAGCTCTTCCCCGATCACAAAATTTACTTTCCTCTCGATAGAGGGGGAAACCCCCCCCCAAACCGTATGATACTGCTCATGATGAACTCAGCTCTCTTTTGAACAGGCAGGTTGAAATACTTGTAGCAGACCCTTCACAGTCTATCTGACCTGTTAGGAAAGAAGAAAGATAATAAATTGGACAAGTACATTTGAATTACAAATAAATTAGAGGAAGCCACAATCAAGGTACTGACATTCAGTAAGTGGAAAAAAGAAAGCTTTTGTGTGGGTAAATTATCTACTGCAAATTATTTACTCAGCTCTGCTGTGAAGAGCTCTCAAGATGGGGCAGACAGCAGCAGGTACTTTGTTTGCTGGTTCAGGCTTCTGGTCTGGAGAATCAATCTTTGACCATAAAGAAACATTGCTGACTCTTCAAGTGTAATTTATTCAATAAGATGATTCTTTTTTTTTCTTCTTTTTTTCTTTTTTTTCTTTTTTTTTTAGGAAGAATGATTCAGAGATTCTTGATTTTCATTTGCCTTTGTCTGGAGATGTGAAATACATTTGCCATATTCACCATTTCATGCTAATTTCTCAATATATTCATATATTCATTTTGGATATAGGATTGTGAAGGACTGCTGACTTTCAGACACCGCTATTAAAAATGGAGATAAAACTGGTGAAGACAATTTGCCTTTATTTCTGTACAGCAGGTAATTTTAAAATTAATGGTATATGAGAGGAGCTGGGTTTTTGTATTGTTTTTACTTCAAGTGTTTTTTAAAAATTGAGAAGAGCAGTGGTCCTCTGTTCCCACGAGAACTTACATCTCATGAGGGTCTCATTTCACATGCACAAATAAAATTTTCTCCAAAGTCATGGATGCCTCTCAATCTGGCCAAGGCATCAATCCTTCTGCTGCTTTCAAGCCAAGTACTTCAAACCAGGAGGAAAGAGTTGTAGTGTGGAGGGGCAAGGTATAGTAACACAACCATGAAGGTGCTCCCTAGGACAGGCAGAGTAGGGTGTTTTATACCTTTTGCATCTTTATATTCTAACTTTATATACACTTCAGGTTTATACTCTGTTATTTTTACGTCATTTCAGGAATATATATTTCTGCTAGAGCTATTTCTGTAAGCTCTGCCAAACTGGAAACTGTAGTAGCTATACATCCCCCACAACGATGTATACCAGGCAGCTGCAGCCATTCTCTTCCTTGCTACTCCTCACAGCCTCCAGGGAGAAGACATATCAGTCTTTAGAAAAACAAAGTGCAAAATAAATGCCCTCAGAAGGCTATGGAAGAAGCTGGCACCCAGCAGAGCTGCAGGCACGCATCCTTGCTGGAAGCAGCACACATGCACCCATCACCCAGGCAGGCTCTCCCCATGTAGGTGCTGAGGGAGGCAATGTTGGGGTACAGCCCTTGCTGCTCCCCTCAGAGCTGCTCTGCATTCTGATGTGATGGGCAAAGAGGATGGGAGTTATTCATCAGGCTGTGTGAGGCTGTTTGTCTGATAAGCAGGCCCTGCAATGACTGCTGTAACTCCAGATGTTGTGGCTTGCAGGGTTTGGAAATTCCTTGTGTTAGAAATGTTGGCCTGGGTTTGGAGTTCTGGAATTTAATCTGGCCCCATCTTTCAGTCATCAAAAATGCATCTGACCAGCATCTGACCAGCTGACCAGCAAATTTGATTTCTCTGGGTTTGGATGCAATTGCAAGGGTTTGATGCGTACAGAAAACACAATGTGCCAGTGGATCTCAGGCCCTTCTGGGGCAGGGCAGAAGGATGGCCCTAAACACAGAAGTGAATAGAGCCTCTTGCAGTTCATTTGCAGTTTTTCAGGGCTTGAACCATTCTGTACTTGGTGCAGGAGGGCACAGTGCTTTGAAATTTGGTCAAACCTACAAAACACAATTGCTTCTCTCTCCTAATCACTGACAGTGCTCTAGAACTAAGAAAAAGTAACTAAATTTATTTTTATGACATGATCTTTTCCAAGTTTGGTTGTCAAGATTTTGCTGTATGCCTCTTACTCATGTCTACGAGACATGATGCTGTCAGTATTACGGGGAGAATTTTTTACTGTAAGTCTGACTTTTTCCTGTATCACAGAAGTATGGATCAGCTAAATTCTGCTGTATATAGGAAACCAATTTTCCACAAAAGAAGTCAACAGAGAAAAAGAATTTAAATGCTAAATTAACACCCCAACAAAAGCAATGTTTTAGCCTAATGCCTCCTTGATGACCAGAACAAATTTTGCTAAGGGAGCTTTATAAGGAATCTGTGGAAAGTAGACCTGATAGATAAGTAATGGGCTTCACTGGTCATTTTTGTCTATGGGAAGGGGCAAAGGATGGAAGAGGCAAAGTGAGTCTGTTGGAAGGCTGTCCATTGAAAACGTTACCCAAACAGTGAAATTGCATGTCTACATGCAGACTCGAAAAGACACAGGTCTTTTCTAATCAGATACCAGTGCATGCCCTGAAAAGGGGACATAAACATTAGAGGAACAGATATAAGGACAAAGAGAGTAGCACAGCTTTAAAATACAGAGGTTATTTAAGTGTATGTACGTACACGTGTGTGTGTGAATATGTGATCGCCAAGCGGGATAAAAAACTCAAATCTGTCAAACAATTATATTGAGTTAAAGGCTTGTTTTTAACAATATTGATTGACATTTTACCAACTCCCTCCTTGAAATCAGGCTAGAAACTATACTAAAATGCAGTACACAGTGGTGTAAAATACATGGGGAGGCTGAGGAAGCATGCAGCAATGGGAGCTGTACCAGCTAGCACATCTCTCCATAGTAGTAGCTCGACTTCTTTCCAGGTGCTGGAAGGCAGTTGTCTGCTCCATGAAGTTGACAGCATGGAGCTCCTGACCTGGAACAACAAATTCTTCCTTGGTCAACCCCATGGTATTGTTTAAAAGTCAGCACAGGTCTGGGACTACAGGCAGCTTAGATGCTGTCACCCCTTTCTTAGAAGGCGACCTTGATTAGAATACAATGTGTTTCAGCACATGAGCATCACATATAATGAAGCAATGCTTTCTAAATGAAATGGCATGATTTGCACCCTGGCTGTGATCCTTGGGTGTCACATACCACCAGCAGCTTCAAGGTGAAAAATGGTCAATAAAAGTGGCATACCAATGCCTCTCTTCATCTCACACTCACTTGGAAAGGAGTTCAAACCAGTAGTTGGCTTCAATAATATTTCTTTGGGAAAAAAAGTAAAGTAACTGGAATTTAAGGAGCTGGTGAACTGTGTCAGCAGAGGGTTTCTAAAAGCTCTTTTCATCTTGCCGTCCAAAACAGGGTTTTATTCCTCTCGTGACTCAGGGGCAGGAAATGGGAATCTGATCAGAAAATAAGTGAGTTTGTTCATACTGTAGGAAGCCTGAAACTGAGATGAGCAAATACCATGTGCAAAGTCCTAATGCAGTGTGGCATATCAGAACTGCATCATGCTCCAAACACAGCAGAAATTAAGTTGTTCAACAGTTTGAATTAATTGAAAATAGTGAGTATTTCTGAGCCATTTTCTGAGTGCTGTCCATATTAGAAATGTTGCCGTTCCCCTACAAAATATGTAAGCATGTGTCATGGCTGGAAGGTAAATAGTGTGCACTTCCCTCCATTGAGGGAAAGAGAAGTCCTGTGAAAAACCTCCCACGTGATCTGGGAATGTAGCCTCAAGCATCAGGGGTCTCAACAGGAAAAATACTTTACATATTGGAGAGCACATGGAGCCCACCAAACACATGTACACACACATTTCAAAATCCCCTATGTACTTGCCTCTGAACAGACCATGACATTTATAATAATCTGCCAAAAACAACATGCACTTTAGGCTGGAAGATGCCATTGATTGTACCCTTACAAAGTTTGCCATCGATACCAAACAGAGTGTAGAAGTGAACACTTCATAAGGGAGAGCTACTCTACAGGAAAACCTGCATAGACTGGAAGACTGGTATAACAACTACATTATGAAGTTCAGCAAGGACAAATGTAGGGTCTTGCACCTGGAGAAATATAATGCAGGACTGCAGCACAGGCTGGGAGCAGCTCTGTGGAAAGGGACCTGGGGATCCTGGTAGACAACAAGCTCGATATGAGCGAACAGTGTGTTTCTGCAGCAAAGAAAACTGACAGAATGCTGGGTTACATAAACAAGGACATCACCAGCTGAGATAAAAACGTCATTATTCCACTATACTCAGAGCTTGTGTCATGGATTAACCACAGACAGCAGCCAAGAACTACACAGCCACTCATTCCCTCTTCCATCAGTGGGATGAGAGAGAGAACTGTAAGCATAAAAGCTAGAAAACTCATGGGTTGAGATAAAACCAGTTTAATAGGGAAAGTAAAAGTTATGCATGCAAGCAGAGCAAAACAAGGAATTAGTTCACAGGCAGAGCTTCAGCCATCTCCAGGAGAGCAAAGCCCCATCATGCATAATGCTGACTTTGGAAGACAAATGTCACCATTCCAAATGCCCCTCCCTCCCTCCTTCTTCCCCCTCCACATTATATACTGAGTGTGTTGCCACATGGTATGGAATATTCCTTTGGTCATTTGGGGACAGCTGTCTTGGCTGTGTCTCCTCCAAGTTTCCCATCCACCCCCAGTCTCCTCACTGGTGTGGCAGTATGAAAAGCCAAAAAGGCCTTGGCTCTGTGTAAGCACACCTCAGCAATAACAAAAACTTCTGCGTATTATCAACTGTGTTTTCATCACAGATCCAAAACACAGTCCTTTAGTAGCCACTGTGAAGAAAATTAACTCTATCACAGCCCAAACCAGCTCAGACCACAAGAATTTTAACATTTANAAACCAGCACAGCTTATCACGCCACACCTGGAATATTGTGGTCAGTTTTGGTCCCTGCTATGCAAGAAAAGATGTGGACAAGCTGGAGGGGTCCAGGGCCACAAAGATGATCAACAGAAGGAAGGATGTATGAGGAAAGGCTGAGAGAACTGATTCAAGTTTGTTCAGCTTTGATAAAGGAGTTCGAAGGGAGACCTTATTACCATGTTCCAGTATTTAAAGGGTGGCTTCAACAGACATGGACACTCCCTTTTTAAAAGGAGTTGCACAGAAAAGATGAAGGATAATGGGTACAAGTTACTCCTGAGGAGATTCCTATTGGACACAATAGGAAGATTTTTCACAATGAGACCAATCAGTCACAATGATAATCAGTCATTCATTTTTCACAATGAGAATAATCTCCCCACGGAGGTGGTGGATTCCCCAGTGTCGGACACTTTCAAGATTCAGCTAGACAGGCTGCTGAGCCAGCTTGTCTAAACCATGCTTTTGTCATGAAAGGTCAGGCCAGACAATCCTTGGTTTCTTTCCCACCTGGTAGCCTATGATTCCATGATTCATTTATTTATGCTTTCATTCTTCCTCTCTCTGTTCAACCTTGAATGTAGGAAGACACTTTGGTCTCATGGGATGTGTCATCACACTCTGGCTGAGCAATATCTGAAGAGAGGATCCACTGAAGGCATGGAAGCCCCTAACAGCTGAGGCAGATGATGGTCAGGCTGGTGAAGTAGTGTGCTACCTCAGGATTAAATAACAGCTGGAGGCAGCAGTAGCTTTGGCACAATCTGCCAGCATTCATATACATACTATAAAGCTTTGAAGCCTCCTCCGCTACCAAGCCTTTCTCCTATCCTTCTGGCTGTGGTGCATCCCCAAGACTGCTATATGATTAACAGTTTTCTGTGGAACATTCACCAGATTTGAAGAGAGACATGGAAAGATGTGCTCATGGAAATCTGGCCAGGATAGCTACAGCCCAGGCTCTCCACAAGATGGTTGCAGAGGGACTGCAGAGCTTCTCTTTGTCTTCTGCCAGGTGAGCACGGCAATCCTCAGATGCAGTGGGACTGTCATGAAGCTGCCTCACATGTGATCTAGGATTAATGCACACTTAAGGCATTGCAAGGGATATTTTCCTATCAGATGGGCTAAAGTACCACTTTTAAAGCTACCATAACTGTGAGTGGCATAGGGAAATTACAGAGATACAAAAGGTCTTTAGACTATTATTATTATTATTATTGCTGAGTTCAGTTGTCTGAGTTTCAAGAGGCAAGGCTGATGAAATTTACAGCTATATTAATAATCTTCATCATATCCTTTGCATGTTTCTTTAAAACCCATGAGATCATCTGCTGCCTGTTAATGGAAAGCAGTTTATTTTCAAGGAAGAAGAATTGACGGATTTTTGTTCCCATGAACTGTATAAGAAATCTAACAGACCAAATGCAGATGGATCAATACGGGCTGTTCTTTATTTATCACCCACTGTCTTCCTCACTTTATTTTTATGGCTATTAAAGATGCTATCATCGATATACCATTTTTTGACTCTCTATATATAGAGAGTATACACTGGACAATGCTACCACTGTTATTCATGTAAATGCTGGGGTATTGAATGACCTAGGAAAGTGGTATAGTCTGTCTTTCATTTCTGCTGCACTAGGTTTAGCCAGGGCTAGATCTTCAGTGAGTAACATTTCTGTTCCACTCCAGAAGGTGTGAGGGAAGTTTGATCTTTGCTCTGAGTATTTCTGCACTTTCAAGTGTGCTTGAGTTTTCTCTTAGGTGGGACTTTAGCTGGGGATTTCTTGGGCTCTGTGCTTCATTCAAGTCACTCCCTTTGGGCTTGTGATCACCAAGAATCGCAGCAGTGCTTGACTGGAGCCCTTTGATGATATGATTTCAATTAAAACTCACTACTCACTGCAGATGAGGGGAAGTCATGCTCCAAACCGTGACATTTTGTCATAAGTAAATAACTGACGGGACATGAGTGAATCTGAAGCTTGACATGGCTTATCCTTGCCTGCCCTGACTGACAGCATTGTGTCAGCTAATTTGACTGTTGGCAAGAGAATTAAACCTGCTTGTGGAAGTAGGGTATCAGAGATTAAAGCGTCTATGCTGCAGTTCTGATTGCAACTGCTGGACAACACAGTCAGCTACAAACTAGTTTTAAATTATCCACCCCAAGACTGGAAGCAGTCTAGAAGTGGGAAATCAAACTCAGCAATGACTAGTTATCCCACTGCTTAGGGAGATTTACAGCCTGCCATGTACTTTCAGTTTAGGATCTGAAATTGGACATGGAAGGCTTGATTTTCCAGGTAAGTCAGCTCAACTCCTCTTAAAAGCAAAGCAAAGCAAAGCAGAACACTGCCCTTACATTCATCAAAAGCAGCTTTAACTGTGCTTCTGCAGCAAGACACCTCAGATGTCAGAATGAGAATGTGATGTTCTTGTAGGTCTGGCATCAGCTAACTAGTGTCATGTAGTAGGGAAATCTGGTCTATCTAGGCAGCCTGCATTGCTTGCAGCAATCCTCGCAAATTTAGTAAGAAGAAAATTTATCCCTTTTCCCAGCTAAATCTGGGGTAAGCAGGTAGAAATCGAGGGCTAAAGCCTTACAATAAAAGGAAACATTATTCTAGTGTCTCAATCTGCTAAAAACAAATGGTGGGCATTTAAATTGGAACATCTATCTCTAGCAACCCAGCACCTCTAATCAGTTTCTCACCTTTACATTTGAATGCAGTGAAGGCAGAGGTACTGCATTTACAATTATAGCAGATTACTTCAGCCCTCTGAAATGACTTTAAAAGATTAGAATTCATAGATTATTTATTAACTCTTAGTGAATGTATTTCCAGAATGGGAACAACATATTGCATCAATGTCTAGTTCCACAGTTTAACTATTTTAATTAAGAGGGAAATGTATACTGCTGCAAGGAATTCAGCCCACATACCACTGTGTGAGGCTTCTCCCTGTCTGTTTCCTTTTTAGTACAAAACCTTTGTTCCTTTAAACTTGTGTTAATAACAGTGATCATAACACCAGAATCTTCCTGTGATAACTCATAAATAACAGTTCTAGCTAAAACGAGGCTGTTCAGCCAAGCCATCCAAAACAGGCCACCCAACAGTTTAATTGACCCATTTTGATAGTGAGCATCTGATTCACAGGTTGGCAGAGAGATTTGTGATGGAGTGGCACTGGCAGCTTAACCCAAACACTCCTGCCCAGATAACAAAAAAACATCTTGTCTAAGATCATGACAACAACTGCAGCATATCCAGAATTATTTTCCTTCTTTCTTGGATTTCGTAGCAAATCTCTCCCCTACTCAAGCCTTCACTTGGTTCCTGGGAACCAAGCAGAAGTAAAATGGCATTCCTTAGAAGTGGTTAAAAAAGAGGAGATGAACATAAACACTGTGTTCCAGACCTCCAAACCAGGTGCCAGTCCAGATGAAATATAAAGCTGTCCAGAGATAAGCAGACAGAGTTTTCCAAGGAAGGCTGAAAGAGAACAAGACCCATCCTCTGGGAGTGGAATGCTGGCTCCTTCCAACAAAGCTGAGGAACAAGAAAGAGGTAAACACAGCCCTGGATGCCTGCAGTAGTTTACCAAGACTGACGCACTGCTGAGCCATAGCCTGGACTCTTCTGTGGGAAAAATCAGAAATCAAAGTCAGGAGACAGAGAGAATTCACTGTGATTCACTTTGATGATGTGTTGACCCAACAGAAAAAGAAAACAACTTAATTTAGATGCTGTCAGGACAGAATGTCACCTTTAAAGAAACAGAGATCTAATTATCAAGATATCGTTTAGAAGACTTGGGATGGAATAATTCACAGATGCGGTGAAGAATTAAATCTTTTCAAAGGCATATAAGCATATTTTTCCTTTATCTCTAGTACTTATAGTTCTCAGCTAGGTTAAATGCATCAAACCTAATCATTGAGCATTTAAAAACACACTATATAATGCTTGGTGTAAAGTGTTATTGCATGCTAAGATGCTAAGGACTAGTTTCACCTCAATGTTCTGATCCATTAAACAACTGCACTTGTATGATGCCATCCTTAAATGATAAGGCATATTTGCAAAATGCAGCAAGAACTTGCAGGATTACACCTATGTCATTAGGATAATTTGAAAGGCACAGAAACTAAGAACCAGAAAGAAGGCCCATCAAGTTCATATCAGTCTATTACAACAGAACATGATCTGTTAAATAAATGAGTTGCTTTTTTAAACTCTTGCACTTCACTTTTATAGCGGTGAACTCAAAAGCAAAGTCGTTACCAGGAATCACCAAGGTGGTCCAAATAAGAACTGTCTTAAAGCCTCTTTGAATGGAGCACGACACTTCAGTTCCCAAAGTACATTCATCATTTTATATTAAGAAGAAAGTACCTTTTGGAAAGATGCTTTCACAATTCACTGAAAAATTTTAAATGGAAGACCTTGTTCCAGAAATTTTCACCACCCTAAATTTTCTCCTTTGTTTTTGGACAAATATATTTTGCACATTTGGACAGGCAAACAAACTTGTGTATACTTATTAAACCAAGGGCTGAACAGCCCCATGGCTAATCCTTTGCTGGTTGCTACAAATAATGGCAATTGCCACCTGAAAAATTGTAGTTAATTACCTTAAGAAAGGCAACTGTGGAACCTGGTTCTGCTTACTTTAAACCCCCATCTTTCCTCTGGGTCAAATCCCAAGATCCTTTTATGCAATAATTTGTTTTCTCAGACTTCTTTTATCTTCTAGCTTAAATTCAGTGCATACACCATAAGAGCTGCTGAGGTGTAGTTATGGCATATACTGGGAAAGGAACTCTGAGCTAGCAGTAATTTACATCTTTCATTAACTAGATAATCAGGACACTTGGGCAAATTTTTTTTTTTCAAGAAAACTTTCTTTATGTGGATATGTGCCATTGTTAAACCCAGAAACTTCTTGCGAAAATGCACAAGAATTCCTGAGTCCAGGAGGAAAACTGCCTCAAGGTAGACTGCAAGGCATGCTGTCCTCCCACCAAGACTGCAGGCTGAGAAGGCTTTTGCAGCTGCATCTTTTGCCTTCAAATGGAGGATCTTCCCACCAGTCCCTTCCAAGCAGGACTTGTGTCTACTTCTCATGCCCTTGTACACACGGAAGAAATAGTTAATTTACTGGCAGAGCTGCTCTGGTTCAGTGACCATTACATGAACCTACAAATGCAATGCTTGACACGGGGGTTCCAGCCCAAACTGGGTACTTCAGGGATGTAAACGCAAATCTCTCATGGTCCAGATGCCAGCACTGGGACATGCCCTGTTTTGGGACACCATGCCAACTTCCTCCCCTTTCTAGCAACCAGGAGAGAGTCGGGCTCTTCTTCACAACCAGCCCCAAGTTTTTCCCCTTCCAAATTCAGAGCTAAAGCCCAGCCTTAAGCATTCTTATTCCTGCTAAGACAACAGCAGATTAAATAGGACGAACTGATCGGCTGTACTTCTTGTAAAGTTATCCCCAGAGATAAATGTACAATGTTGTTATGGAGGCTGTGGTGGTGTCTGCAGCGTAACTAAGGCTGACAGACTGCTTGCATGTGGGTGGCTGTCTTCTTTCCAGCTGTGACCAGCTGAATTATATCACCTGTCCCACTTGATATATTAGGATATGCCCAAACTCAAGATGCATGTTGCTGCAATAGGGAAATTAATGTCCACCACTGGAGGCAATTAATAATGATTAGGAGCAAAACAGCAGGGTTAAATCTGTGCATTTAACAAAGTGTTCATACAGCTTTTTATACTATACTTCAACCACCGTGGTCTCTCAAATTTCTGCTCCTCTTTGGGGGGGCTAGGACAACGTTATCTTAATTAATGTGCAAACTTAGTTGAAATGTCAAAGTTGTTTCAATAAGACATGTTTATTCATTACCTAATTCCAGCTTCAGACCTCATAGAGGAAAGCATCAAACACACCCATGTGAAGGAGTCTATAGAGAAAAATGTTAGCATTCACCTCTGTGTCCATTTTCATTCAGAACAGCACAGCTCTAGGTATTCATGTTTGAAGTTGCTGCATCTCTTTGATGTCTGGACTCCTCGGCTGTTGTACTAAAAAGTGGCAGCAAATTGACACATGGAAAATTCGCAATGTTTAGTTTAGAGCAACTCCTTAATTACCACAGAAAATGGTGAGTGATGGGTTATTAATTTCTCTTTTGTGGCCAAAATGTGATTTTAGATATGAATATTTGGAATCTAATAGGAACAGAATGCTCTTGCATATTGTAAAACTCCGGGATACAGGAAGCCTTGTGGTAGGCAGTGCTTTGTGAACCCCTGTAAGAAACCACACAGTATTGCCAACTCTAGACATTCCAAAATTGATCAGAGTTAGAAACTCATCATAATTTCCTTTTATGTAGTTTTAATAATAGTGAAATTCCTTAAAATTCATACATACACATACATTCACAACTCTTTTATCTGCCTTTTGATTTTTGATTGCCTTTTTGACATTCTCCCTCCTTTTGAAACTGTAAGGACTTAAATCTTGGAGAGGGTGTGGGGGAAAAGAGGGCAGGGAAGGAAGGGAGGAAGCTACAAGCTAAAGAAGACTGTAAAACTTTAAAGAAAACATGATGATTGTGATAAACTAGGGAGAGTCTGCAATGGGGTGCATGACAGCAGGTAAAGTACTTCATTAACTTCAAAGTCTACCTCAAGTCAACTTTACCTCTTTTTAGTATCAGGCAATGGTTTTCTTCAGCACTGAGGGACAAAGATCACAAATTTCTACTTATTCAGTGTTTACCCTTGGCAGTCATTGTGGGGATGCGGATGATTATGGGGAACCAAATGTAAAAAAATATTCATAACTAATTGCATTTTCCATGTTATCTGTATCTTTCCAAGTTTCTTACACAATAACAAGGATTCTGGGACTCAGTTTTCATGCCTGTGGTCTATGGTTAGGCCATTTGCAGTCTCCCTAAAAGTTTGCCTTCAGCCACATACTCTGTAACTTCAGGCTCAGTGTAATTATTATGCAGAAATGCTCCTCAAAATTAAAACTTTCCAAGTTCAGCACTGATATGCCTCACAAATCCTGCAAGTCCATCAGATGTACACTGTCCAAATTAGGTTCTGCATGTGAATGAAAATATAGAAATTCTTTTGTTACTAGTAGAAAAGGAGTCATACATTTGCTCATTTGGAAGTACAAGTAAAGGCTTTTACTAGAGTTAAAAGTGATGCACTATACCTTCAAGTGCAGCCTAATTGTTGGTAGGAAAGCCTTTTTGTAACTGTGAGATGTCAGATTTTAGGGGAGGATTTGCATGGTTTTTTTTTCATAGTGGACCAGCACAATGTTATTTAACTTGCATTCAGCCCTAAATACAGAATTGTCAGACTTCTTTAACTTGCCAGGAAAATCTACTTATTCAGTGTTTATGATGATGAGCAGAAGAAGCCGTACAAAATACATTTCACTGAAAATAATAAAATAGTCAAGAAGGAGAGAGAACCTGTCACATTACTTGAAACGTATCCATTTCTGGGATAGTAATACAAAAACTGAAGTAAAAATAGAAAAGGAGACCAACCAGCCGTGCTGCATGAGCTAGGCAGAGACAGCAGAAGTGCTCAGCAGATATGACACTGCTCTCGTCGACTTGGCCCGGGAGAAGTATTTGCTATTAGATGTAGACTCCTGCATAAAACATGGTGGTAATGATTACTCTGAACTGTCTCCTTCTTGTGGAGAGGGAATGGCACTGACAAGACAAATGGGGCTATAAATATTATTTCAGGACCAAAAAGAGAGACTTTGAAGAGATGAGATACTGACCAAAGACATTTCCTCTCCTGTGAGAGGGAGGATTGCCATGAAGGTTTCCACATTCAAATTGCTGTTGACTGCACAGAGAAGTGAGATCTTTAATGACAACAGTGTTATTTATTGAAGAAGAAATCTACTCTGTACAGTATGCCAGTTCTGAAGAAAGTAACTGATGACAGATAGGAGACAGAAAAAAATAAATTCAATAAAAGAAAGACACCTTTCAACTGTATGAAAGGAATTCTTGAACTGCTTCAAGTATTCTACCTAATTATCTGTTCCCTTGATGACACACAGGGCAAACAAACCAAGAAAGTTGTATAAATCTTAACATGGTTACATGATAATAATAAAAAAAAAAATAGTGAATTTAAAACTTCTCATGGCCAATTGATCTCAAGGTAGACCTACTTTTTGTAACAGCAATTACCATGAATCCATGGGTTATCTGTTTTGTCCCAAGAATTGTATTCTTCATTTGCTGAATTAGTCTTCAGTATACAAATGTGTGAATAGACATGTAGCTTTTCTATCTCAAAGTTAATTTTCTCTGCTGTTATTATTTTGACTTAGGTGACTTTCAGCAATTATTTATGCAGGCCTATGTCTGTAACCCAATCAGTTTCAACTCATTTTTCTGCAGTACTCAACCTTGGGTGGCAGGAGAAAACCTATTATTTTAGATGTTGCTTTATTGGATAACAATAACAAGCATATAGGGAATAATTGCTTAATCTTGTTGTTGGTTTTAAGATATGAAGTGTAGCAGGTTGGGCTGGACCAAGGAAAGCAGCTGACATCTGTTCACAGGTCCTGGGGCTACATTTATTTGATCTTTCTTTATCACAGTGCCTTGATCTAAGAACAAGGAGTGCTGTGTGCAGCTGGAGGATGGAAACACTGTGATGTTTTTTACTTTGTTCATTGATCTGAGCACTGCTGTACACGGATCTGAAGGGTTCCGGTGTGTTCACAAATCCCACTGAAATCGACTCTCATTTATTCTGTTATTTGGTTATTTATTGTTACCCTTTTTTTTTCCCTGTGGGCCTGCACATGACACACAGGTTCACACTAGTGTTTTTTAAACACTGTACCTCTGTAGCTGGGTTAATAAAGAGATGGTCAGCTTGTAGCCTGGTTTTGGACAATTTTTTCCCTAAAAATAAAGTTGTGCCAGATGTTTATTTATAAAGCTGGTAGAACACACTGAAAGTAATTCCAGTTTCTGTGAGTGGAAATTGGAATGCATTATTACTGGGCACTAAATGTTCAGATGCTTTTCTGAGGTCCTTAAATCTATTTCATTTCCATGTTGACAGAGATATTAGACAGCTGTTGGAAAATCTGTTCCTTCTTTCAGTGCTACAACAAGAAAGCTTTCCGTTTAACTGCCAGGGGTCAATAAAGCTCTTTAATGTACTAATCAGTGTTGAGTGAAGTGTAGGAAAGTATAAGAAAGAATTCTTTCACTGCAATTTTTGTGTGAAATTTTGTTGGCTTTTCCAGCTTTCCAGTGTCATTCCTGACAGTGTTTGTGACGGGCTGGAGGGTTGAAGCAGGTTTTCTGATAGGTTACCCCAAGGGCTGGGATGCAGTAGGCCTGTTGGTGGCAGATATAGCAAGGTCAGGGAGAGGTTTTGCTTTCTGCAGGCTTTTCAGGACTGAGAGGGAAAGTGTCCTGGCTCTGCCCAGGGGAAGGAAAAGGCTATTTGAGCTTTTCCTTTCCAGACATGCTTCGGGGACTGAGCAGGACTGAGTGAGGTATTTTTTCTCTGAGTGATTTGAGGTCTCGTGCTTTTTCATGGTGTGAACAGCATCCTAGCAGAGATTGCCTTGTGGCCATCTCCTCTCTCGCTTGCAATCAAGCGACATCACTATGGAAACCACTTGCATGGAAGAATAACATTAGGGAAGGCACTCTGTGTTCTTAGCTTTCTTTAACGCAATACGTGTCTTAGTCTTTCCTCCCAAAAGTGGAATTAGTGTCTGGCTTTGCTTTTTATGGGAGCTCTTCCATCCCAGCTGTTTTGCTTCCCCAGTTCCCCAGGCCATTCTTTCCTGACACCTGATTTTTCTTTCTCCTTGGTATGCTCTCTGAGAGCTCTCATCCTTGCTCCCTGGGCATTTTACACTGCCAGCTCTGCTCTCCCTAGCTGCTCCTACTCCTCTCCTTCTTGCAAGCTGTGCTGACAAGATCCAGGCACACCAACGGCTTTGCCCTTGATAAAACCTGTTCTCCTTTCCTTTTCTTCTTTTTGTGGCACAGAAAGATGAGCAAGTGGGGCATCTCAGTGATGTCCTCCACCTTCTTCCAGCTGCCTCATCACAATTTCAAGGCTGTCTGAAGAAAACAGTGTCCAGGTGACTACCAGAGTAGCTGCAGAAAAGGGCCTGGCTTCACCTGAGCTTTGAGGCCAGCTTACAGCAAGGAGCTGTGGCCAGTAGGCATTTGCTGCCTCCCAGGGTATGGAGCTGTTGTAGGAAAGGGTTATTGCAGGTAGACACCTGGCTTTCACAGGATTGTAAAGATTGTTTCCTATGAGACACAGTTCTCATATAACATTCAGCATGCCAGTACCTAAGAGGAGGGGATATTCTCTCTCTTCATTTACCAGTTATTCTTAAGGTTTTTTGCATTTTTCACATTTCACATATCAGAGGTTTTTGAAAATAGAGTTTTTACACTGCTCAGTGGCTTTCTTTAGATATGGTAGTATATTGTGTGTCCTGACTTGTCACTTGAACACTGCCAACCCCTTGCAATCCTGGAAAACAAGCAATAATTCAGAAATACGTGGCTGAAAAAATACGTGGGTGGTTGTGGCTACTGAGAAGTAGAGGACTGACTGGGTGCTCTCCCAGCCTTCAGCCTTCAGCAATCCATGATATAGATCCAAGCCTCCATAAAGCTCTGTTTCCCTGGTTAGTTATTTGTGAAATATATACAGTGCCCCTTTCTTAAGAAAGGAATAAGAAGGTATACAGCTCTAGTCTCCATGGATGCTGGGCTGCAGATCAGTGCAAAGTATAATTGTAACTACTAAAAGTTAAAAGCTGCCCTTTTTTGGCAGGTGATTTTATGAGTTTGAACTGAACTTATACAGGTATTTTATAATAATTTTACAATGGGGTGCTTGGCCCTCAAAATAGTAATTTAAACCAGCATACAAAAAAGAAAGAAGTATTTTCTGCTGGTGTAGGCAATGAGCACATGAGCACTCTGGCATGAGTGTAAATGCTTTGCAATTGTTTGCTATTAAATTTTAAAAATAGATTTTCCAGTAGCTTTAAATACTTGGGTAAAACCTTATAATGGGTTGGGCAATCATTTTAGCTTTTATAACTTAATGTGAATTCAGACACATGGTTACGCTAAAATCTTTCCCACTTGCATATCTCTTACACAGATTACAAAGGGAACGTGTTATAGATGATAAAGTCAGAGTGGGGGGGGACTTGTCATCCCTTTTCTCCAATGCCATTAAGCACAGAGACAGTAATGCTGGCCACTGCCTTGTGAAGGAAAAACAACAAGTTTACGGTTCCTCATTTCCCATGGCAAACAGATTGCTTATTTTAATTTTGAAAATAAAACGATGGAGGCGATGTGGGTCTGTAAATAAGAGTGTGCATCTCAATTTTCTGCAAATGCTTAAGTGGTTTACATCTGTTTCCTCCCAGTTGTATTTCTCAAACATGAATTTCCATTTTAAAAAGAGTCATAAAATCACTACTGTTTCTCTGTGGATCTATTAGCAATAAAATAGCCTACAGAGGTTTGCACAGCCATGGAAAATGTACAGTGATAATAGGCTGTCCTGCTGTTACATGGCTTATGCAAACTTTACATTTATCACTGCAGAACCATCTATCCGCAGGGTTGGAGTACAGCAAACAACTGAATAAAAAAGACCAAAAGAAGGAAGATGATACAGGAAGCTCTATATACACATCATTAATCAGACATGATGAATTCCCAAACTTGAATATATGTTTTCTCAAAGCCAACCAAGAGAAAAAAAATGCTGATCACAACCTGAAATGTAAAACTTTACATAAAATTAATCTCCCGCAAACTGATACTGCACTGAAGGACAGAGACACAAAGAAAAAGACAGAGCGAGAAAACTTGTTTTCATATCTGTCTGTTAGCTTTCATTTGTAGCACTCCTGCTATCCAAAGACTAGCATCTTGTGGAAAAAAAAATCTTGCAGGCTGTTACTGAAGCCACTCAGCAATTAGTGCAAGTCAAAGCATCAGGAGTGTGAAAAGGCAGGAATTGCAGCAAGGCTCAAGAGGATCTCTAAGCAATCCACCAGGATCAGACACACCACTTCCCATGAAGCCAGTGCTGTCTTGGTTTGATGTGTGCGCTGGAACAGGGATTTACAGCCAGCTTAACTTCAGCAGAAGGCAGCCCCTGGCCACCCTAAGTTCAAAAAAAAAATCTGGAACTGGTAACACCAGGGTTATATCTGGGGATTTTGAGAGATTTGTCACCACAGAAGCTCCAGACTCTTCTGATTCCTGCATGGCCTTGGGTGGGCTGGAGGGTTTCCCAAGGCAGCTGGGAGCACTCCATTACCCCTGGCATCCTGACCACATTGTCCGTTTGGTAGCTATGCCTCCTGTCAACAAGGGGAATGGCTGGGGAACCATTAAGCCCACTCTTTTCCAATTCGTGACTGTTTGGTGTCTTCCACAGGAACAGTGGGCTGCAGCTACTACAGAAGAAGCACACATAGATTAATCTCCCAGCAGAAAGCCTCACTGGGCTGTTCCTTGTTTACCTCAGTCTAAAATAAATATTTATCAGGATGAAAGCAACTGGCTGCTCTTTCTAGATAGCAGAAGGCGACAGTAATATTACTGGATGCTTATTAGCTAAAGGGTAATTGCAATCAGAGAAGGAAAAGGGGAAGAGGGGACAAATAAAAGGGGAAGAAATTCAGTTTCTAGAGGAGTCAGGAAGACTGGTGAGAAATAAAGCCTCTCTCCATTTGAATGGATTCCTGCCATTTTTCAAGCTGCTAGCTTCACAGCATGAAACCAGAAAAGCACCCAGTCCAGGCAGTCAGCATTAATCTGGTTACCTAAACAGAGTAAAAAGGTGAATGAAGAGAAATGATTCCTCAAGAGAAACACAAGATTTATATGAGCTCAGAAAGAGCAATGACTTTTTGTACATCACCTTGGAGTCAAAAGCAAATAGTCAAAAGTTTCTTTTCTAAGGTCTATGTGCTAGCTTTTGTATAAATGCATCATCTTTTCCTTTCATCAGCGACCTCATGGAAAGAATGACAGCAGCTTTTATTGCTTGTAAATGGCATACTGAAAAATCACAGGACAGATTCATTGCTGGTGGAGTCACAGCTTCATGAAAGTACTATTGTGGATGAGTTTGGTATTATGAGACCTTCTCAGTGTATTGGTGTTTTTGGCCGAATATAAATATGGTTGGAAACCTCAGTTTCATGAGCAGGAGCTTGGCTGCTGACTGTTTGAGAAGGGATGTGTACATATCAGTGATAATAAAACACTTCCATATTTCAAGACCAGTGAAACATCCTCAATTGAAAAACTCCAGAACATGGGAAGAAGATACCTTTGTGTGTCCTGTCAGATGATACACTGGCATTTTTTGTGTAGCTTTAGATGTCTTGCAGGTTTGTTTCTTCAGCTAACTCTTCTGTTGGGGTCAATGCACAATGTGGTAGCTTCATTATTTCTGGGTATAATTATTTCCCAGTGATTTTTAAAGGCAGAGTTATTGAGTGCTACAGTTTGTATTGAACAGAAAGGCTTACCACCACCTCTCTAAATGTATATAAAAGCTCTACTTTTCTTCAACACTGCAAATTTCTTACTGGAACTTACAATTGCCGCTGCTCTAAGACTAACACTAACCATCCAGGAGAGCCTGGAGAAAGGCTGGATGTTAGGTCCTGGCTCTTTCACTTCATGGGAAGTTGCCATTAAATCTGCAGAAAATTGTTTCCCTATCTTTCATTTTGAAGCACAGGGACTTCTCCCTTGTTTCAGTATGCCAGGCAGTTTTAGCTTGGTATGGACCACATGGACGGAAGATTGCTGGTGTGAGCACGGGCTGTTATGACAGTGCTACGGCAGTCCTGACAGTGGTACCTGCAGGAGATGACCTTCCTGTGCATGACTGAGAGGATATTTTGGTTGATAAAGAAGCTTTAACACTCAAAATTGTTATATAAGAACTCTTTCCAAGACTGGCTGCAGCGAATGAATCCAAGAGGAGACAGGCTTTGTCTAGGTAGAACTAATTCTGTAACTTTATTATCCCATATATTTATAGAATAGGGGTCCGAGCTATCAAGCCAGGCCAGATATTTCTTATTCCTACACATACCACACACATCCATGTGACTGCTTTCAGTCACAAAGAACAATCATGCCTCAAGTGGCTTTCTAGCTCGACCTTGTCATTCTTTTCACACAAACTATTCTTAGCTCTGGCTAGCTCAGGACCACAGTATTTTTGCTTTAGTATTTTATTCTTCTTCTTTTATCATCCAGGTGGCTGGTGTTGTCTGGCCAGCTGCCCCTACAATTGGCCACCAAAAAAAAAAGAAGAAAAGTGTTCTGGAAGACCTAAATAGAAAAGCAGCAACTGACATCCTGCATCAAGAAATAAAATGGTTGCATGACATCTGTCAACAGAGCATTAACAAGTGTACAAGACAGTGTTGTTAGTTATTCAATACCTGGTAGTTTCCCATCTTGAACAAAGAGTAATGAGCAAGAGTTTAGGAAACACTTAGGGAGAACAGGACTGCTTTTCAGGTGAAAAAAACAGGGTTATGGCCTTGGGCAACAAGATTTTTACCACCAACTTGCTGAAGTTTCCATACTTGACTGTCATTAAGACTCACATACTTTGTTAATATGACTGTTACAGTGAAATTACAATTCAGCTTTCAGTAGTAACTTCTTTCCTAACAACCATCCACAGTTACAGTTGAATGAAAAACTGCATACATTTCAAGCTTTCCTGCTTATGGGCAGATCTGCACAGCTCAGTCCAGGTGGAAAAAATGATTCACAGCAT
The DNA here is from genome assembly GCA_013397135.1 of Pachyramphus minor. Classification (NCBI taxonomy): domain Eukaryota; kingdom Metazoa; phylum Chordata; class Aves; order Passeriformes; family Tyrannidae; genus Pachyramphus; species Pachyramphus minor. Next base: position 174,556 of record VYXB01010498.1, read on the forward strand.
GCCAGGGCCTGCTGATCTCTCGATGGGGAAGAAACCCTCTGCAGAAGAGTCCACAGGTGTCAGGCAAGAGGCAGAAAGAAGGGAATCAATCAGCTTTAGGAAACCCTAGTTCATGACAACTGGCTTGATTTTCTTTGTAACCAGCCTGAAAAGATGATCCCATGCTTCAAAGAGAATAGAAAAAGGGACAAAATAATAGATAAATATCTACAGTCTGTTAAGAAGCATGAATTTTGGAAAACAGAGGAGGTGTGCGCACTGCCTGAGGCTGAGACTGCAGGCTGCAGAGCAGTCCAGGTGAAGAGGATCTCATCCAAAGAATGCCCTAATTGTTTGGCTTGGCTGGAGCTGTGCTGCTCCACAAAACCCCTGTCAGCCCTGACAGGGGCAGTTCTCCTCCTGAGCCCGGGTGACTGGGTAAAAACACCTGCCTGAGCTCTTAAGGTGGGTCTGGCTGCAGAACGGCCCGTGGAGAGTCATCCTCCACTGCAGTGGTAAGGAGGAGCAGGAGGGTGCACATTGCAGATGGAGGATCACCACTCAGAGACATGAGATATACAACAAGTAATCAGACCCTGAAATTAAACAATTTTTAAATAGAGCAAATTTTTGCTTGTTTTTAATCATTCCAGCTTTCAGATTCATGGAGGGAAGGTTGGAAGCTGGACTTGTTGCTCCAATCTGCTTTTTAAGGCTATCTCATAGCAAACCTTTGGAAGGCCTGCAGAAGAGAGGAAAATCCCAGCTAAAGAGTCACTTAAAACAGTGAAAATATCTTACTGCTACTCAACCTTGTTAAAATCCCAAAACTCAATGAACTCTTGCAGCTCCCACTGCCAGCAGCTTCATAACATCGTCACTGATATGAACCTTAGGACAGCACTCTCTCTGTTGATGGCACTCCATAAATAATATTCCTACTCATTACTAAAACCTGAAAAAACTTCAAGGAGAGAAATGTCATGTGGCTGCATATAACACTGTTATCAATCTGAAAGCTAATGCTCCTATTTTTTTTCTCAGAGTGCACAGTATATTTAAAAGACCCAGTATACGCTGTAAGTGAGGATACCTATTTTTTTTTTTCAAGAATCTTCACAGTTTCTAGACTTATTGAATGCCATAGAGGGAAGGAACAAGTTTAAAAAACAATTAGTAGGACATGTGGTGCTCATTCTTGGCTGAAACTGCACATTCTCATCTGCCTGAAAATACTCAGCAGTCGTTCATGAAAAATGTTTTTGAACTAATGAGCTATATTTGCATTCCCCTTAGAACAGATTCAGAATTTTTCATCTACACTGCACCATGAAAAATGAATGTTTTTCACAGAGGTAATTTGAACATAAACCACCGCATCAATGGGAAGACAACCTTTGCAGAAACTTTTTAACTTAGCACATTCCATTTGTTTTCACTGGGGAAGGTCAAACTTATGTGAGAGATGTAAATTTCATGCACAAACCTAGGTGCTGATGAGATTTGTTTTTGTAGATAATCTGCAGCAGAGAAATTTTTCATAATGTCACCGCAAAATAAATTAAAATGTTCATCTTCATATGGCTGGTTCCATTGCATTAAAATAAATGTTGCAAGCTCATTTAATTAGTATAGTTAGGAATGTCTCTTCCCTGCTTCACTGACTCTCCAAATCACAAGTTAATTTGTCAAAATCAGACCATTGTTTTTCCTTCATTCTTCATTACTGAAAAGACAGCCCCATTTAAATAAATGTTTATGCTACAGAGAGCAGAGCAGTGAACAACCCCAAATATTTTTCTAAGCCCATGTTGGAAAAGTTTGGTCTGCAAAGAGCTAGAGCACTTGTGTGTGTGTGCATGTGTGTGTTGTTGCTGGATATTTGACTAGCTGGAAAGGTACAAAATTGAGCAGTCTGCTGTAACTGATGATGTAGTGCACACCATCTCTCATGCCAGCGGCTACATGCACTTGGAAGCAGTTTTCTTCTATGTTTTCAAAGACAAATGATGACAAAAGATACAATCTCTATAAATTACCCTAATCAAATCATTCCGTTCAAGAACTCTTGGTTAATCAATTAGTCAGTGCTCGCAGTTCTTATGAATATCACTTTAGAGCCTCCCATAGCGTTGTTCTCTTCCAACAGCAAATATTTAAAGCATTTTATTGAAGAAAGAAAAAATCAACAACAAAACCCAACAAATGAAAACAACAGCTTATATAGAAAATAGGCAGAGAGATTCTGCAGCCGTATGGAGTCCACTAACATAAAGTGAACTTTACAGGTATAACTGAGGTAGCAGTTACTTGAATTTTGTTTGTTTGATCAGCTTTGTTATTATTTATACCAAGGCCTTTTTTGGAGGGTACCTACAGCAAATTAATGGAAAAGGCCAATACGCCGTCATCTGAGCCCCATACTAATGCAATTTTACACTATGTGCCTCAGGCACTGCTTCTGTGGTATATACTGCAGTGCTTCTTTAGCCTTCTCCAAGAACCTTTCAACCTCCACCATTTACATCTCAGCACTATATTCCTCCTAACAGAGAGGATGCGAAACAACAGAAGACTCCTGTGATTTTCCTTATAAGGAGGTTTTTGGCTCTATCTTGTTTTGAGTTTGGGGTTTTTTCTGGGTGAGGGTTTTTACTGTTGATCTGTCTCCTCTAATTTCTCTGTGTGAGTTGTCTGGAAAAGGGTAAACAAATGAAAGAACATTCTCTCCACTGGTTTCCTTGGCTTGGTAGTATTTTAAAATGTCATTCAAAATCTGTATCGAACATGAGTTTTATGATACTGTGAGGGAGAATCAACCCTATTTTCATTTTCAAGAGCTTCAAAATGAACCTTGTTTCATTAATAAATCATGTCATTAACAGGGAAATTTAATTGCAGTGATACTTCATGAATTCACAGTAAAAGCATGCTCTATATTAATAGTTGGAATATTGACTTCCAGACATAGGAAGTAATGGGAACTGTGAAAAATTGACATGTGCAACTATTAGGAAAACTCCTCCAAGATCACCAAAGCAGCTGAAGAGAGAATGATACTTTGAGATGACTTATTCAGAGCAAGCCAGGACCTGGGTACATCTTTTAAGAAATGCTGGTGATGCCATTTCCTGATATGGCCTCTATTTCACCTTCCTGTTTGCATTTATAGTGGACATAAGCACACCAGAATAGGAAGAGCAGCTATCATTAGGCAGCTTTGGGTAGCCCAGGTTTCTTCAGGCCACAGATCACTCCCAAGGCTGGATTAGCTGTGTAGCAGGACAGCTTTGCCCTATGTCTGAGAGGAGAGAAGAGAGTTCTGTCATGCCCCGGGGTTGGGACATCTCTCTTCCCATGATGGCCTTCACTCTTTTGAGGTAGACTGGAGATCTCACAAGAAGCAGAATGGTCTCTGTAGCCAGTCTATCACTTTACTGAAGTGCTATTCTGCTGGTTGCGTCCCTTTTGCACTAGCCCAACAGAAATCCCTGTGTATATCCAACAATCCAAGTGTCCCCTACAATCTCATATGCTCTCCAAGGGACTGTGAAGGAGAAAGAAAGAGCAATTCCAAACCTTAGGGTGGGTTAGCGCCCATGAAATTCCTTGACTATTGATTAGATAGAGGGGAAGACATACTTAGCAATTTCCCCAGCTCCTCACACACCTGTACACCCATGACATCTGAGTGGGTGCCTTACATTTTCCCCCAGCCACGTGGAGAGTCGACATACATACTGAGGATGGTGAACAATTGACAAGAGGTACAGATGTGTCTTGGGATCCTCCCGCTCCACTGTTACTCGCCCAAGGAGAAATTGCTGAGGAGTGTCCAGGTAGAGGAGACAAAAGCCTCCATGCCCTCCTGGAACAAGCTGAAGGCCATTTCCAGTTCCACCAGTTCTCTGGAGAAGAGGGTTACAGGATGATCTAAAATCACCTCCTTTTTCTCCTTAGCCATCTGATACATGACTCCAGTACCAGTTCAGTGGCAGCATAAGAGTCTAGAAAAATTAACTGTAAAAGAAAACCACTGGTGGGTTTATTATTCTTCTACTGATTGCCTTGTATAGGAAATGTTTGAAAAGTACTAACCAAACTTGAGTTCATGGGGCATCAGAAAGTCAGCTACAGTAAACTGCTGAAATCAGTAGGTTTCAATTGTATAAAAAGTTTCAGTCAAAGACATACAGATCTGTACATACAAACAGCTATTACACAGGTTGAGTGTTACCAGTTCATGCTATTACAGATCTTTTTCTTTAAGACTCTGCTGTTGAAATCCAGAGATTACCCAGGAATCAGCTTAAATCATTCAAAAAAACCCAAGTACCCAAACTAAAACTCTTCAGAAACAATCCGGTTGACTGCAGAGGAAAATATGAACTGAGTTCATCCTGAAAAACAAGAAATCAAAAAACAAAGTTAAACACTTCATTTTTAGCAGTCATGTATCTCTGAGACCTGTTTGTTTCAGGATTGAGGTTATCTGATGCCTTGCTCTGAAATACACGGAACAGATGGCAGTGTGAAGCTGTGTGCAGAAAGGTCTGCTGCATGCACTTTCCGCCTCAGCTATGGATTCATGCTCCAGGCCTACTTTGAATCCCTCTCAGAAGTCACAAATGGGAAAATCTTTTGCTCCAGCCAGCCACTGTCCCATTAAAAGGCAGAAGTCCTCTTCATGGCCAAGTATGCTCAGACCTCCCTGAAGCATCTGAGATGTTGTCTTGCCTCGTTGCAACAAGAATCATGCCTGGAAAACTGGAGAGGCAAATTCCACCCACAGACTGGGTCTGTGCGGGTTGGAACTGAGACAATTTAGGGTAAATAAAATAAAATCTGGCTATGATAAAACTTTTCACAATGCAAGCAGCACTCATATGCTTGTATCCAAAACCTTTTGTGCTCTTCCAGCCCCACTGAAGTTACAGATGCCATTTGTTCTACAGAAAGAATGTAGAAAGCATCTTCAATCAGGCAAACTAATATGCTTCCCTTTTCTTCCCTCAGAGAGGAGTGAGCCAGAGAGCTTGATTTTGCTGCAGTAACTCAGATTGTATCAGAAAATTCCAACAAGACCTTTCTAAAGAGCAAAAAAGTTCCATGACCCTGCTTTGTTGTCAGTGCCTCTAGGACTAAGCCATGCAAACAGATGCCTTATCACCATCCGTAGACAGTGTAAGAGTTGTGTTGGTCTCCTAAATAAACTTGTGCAATAAAAAATGACAGGAGGGAACACAGAGTATAACCCCATCCTGCAGAAACCCATCTTGTCTTTTAAGAGGCTCTATATGGCAGTAGCTCTCTTCTCGCTGTTATAAAAATTCTCAAACCCATCCAATAACAATTTATCATTTTCATAAATGTTTCGGGGGGGTCCCTGGTGGTCTAGTGGTTAAGGATACGGCACTGTAACTGCCGAGGCCCGGGTTCGATTCCCGGTCAGGGATACTCCCCGGGCAGGTGGAGCCCATTAGCCNAATCCAATAAAAATTTATCATTTTCATAAATGTTGCGGACCAGAGAGGGGAAAGAAGAGGGGTTTTTCCAGTGTTTTTAAGGCTTTTGCTGAGGCATCAGCCCTACTTCTCCTTTACATAAAGGTGCCCGTGTCCCAGGGACTGACGGTAGCAGTTCTGGTCAGTTGCTTTCTCTCTNGTCCTGAGGACCTCGCTGCCACTGTCCAAGCTCGCTTGGCCCCGGCAGATGAACCTTAGGATTAAAGGGTGGGCTCAGTTCTGCGCACACTGTGTCCCACCTAAAATAAATCCAATGCGCAGGCTGGAAGGCGTACAAAGACCTTCCCCAGATCTTCGTTCGTGAAGTCTGGCCATTATAAATGTTGCGGATCAGAGAGGGGAAAGAAGAGGGGGGTTTTCCAGTGTTTTTAAGGCTTTTGCTGAGGCATCAGCCCTACTTCTCCTTTACATAAAGGTGCCCATGTCACAGGGACTGACGGTAGCAGTTCTGGTCAGTTGCTTTCTCTCTCTCTCTTTTTCAATTGGCATCTGGAGATCACAGTCTTTGAATATGTTCAAAGTGGAGAAATATACACCAGAATGGTGTGTAGTGCCCTGGCATTCATGAAAAAATGTCCCCAAAGAACTTTTGCAGAGCAATTTGTGTAGGGAGGACTGTGAACAGGTGTGATAAGACTACAGGTTAGGTCATACTAATATTTATACTATGCATTTAGTACTTATATCAATCTCTATCAACTTTATATGTTAACAAAGATGCTGCAAAATTCTCTGAGCCTGACTCCACTATTGTTCATCATGACAGAAGTTGTTGCTGCTACTATATTCCCTTTTATTTGCTACTTAGGAGTCACCTCCTTTTGTTTGTGGGAAGCAGTGCTTGGTACCAAATACTGCCTCAAAGAGAAAGACAAGGCTGTACAAAAGACTCTTAGTAAACTGTTTCACCAAGCTTCCAGTAATAAATACATTTATTGGGCAGACAGTAAAAAGTACTGGAGAGTTAAAAATAACTTCTGAGTTATTTAAACTTAATTTATGACCAGGAAAATAATCCCTCTCTTCTACTATTAATGTTTTTTATCTGGGCCATCAAATGTCACACCCTACTGATTTTGGATGTAAGGTCACTGGAAACAACATATCAGTGGTGTCAGCAATACAAATAGACTGAAATTCCCCTAAAAATAAAAATGTCAGGAGTAAAATAATAGGCAATAGTTATTTCATGGTATGAAAGACTTGTAATATATCAAGATTTCACCTTCTTCTATCTTTATAATATACGACTTTGAACGTTAAGTATACCTCCATTTCTTACATTTTAAATATAGATAATGTATCTAGCTAAAACAATAATCTCAGACAAAACTGAACCAAAATTATTCTTTAGGTTTGCATTCACTTCTTTAAATGTCTCCTAATTTATATCAAATGATGAAGCAATAGCCCTGTCTATAAAAGGCAGTGCGGTGCACCAGCTGATGCTTTCCAAGATCTAAGATTTCTATGTTAAACAAATATGGGAATATAAAATTGATCTGGAATAATGATTTTAGCAAGAAGAAAAAGAAGGTGGCCTTTCACTCTGGCCGACCCTTCATTTGGCCCGTAAAGACAAGATCCCATCTAAACCAAGCATTGCAGGAAGCAGCATCAAATGCCACTAGAAAGGCAATAAGCAGCACATATTTGTGAAAATGCCTCCTTTGAAGTTTCTGCGCAAATGAACACATCTGTATCAGTTAAATTGTCTTTAGTACAAATGGGGATTTCCTTGGGCCATTTGTGACTGTTATTAAATGGCTACCAGGAAACAGGTTACTAATTCGGCTTCACCGTGCTGAATTTTAACTAAACATGCTAAACATGCTAAATGTCACACTGCACTGCATGTGGCACTCACACAGAGAAACAGGGGGCTATAAACCCATGTTGTACGGACTGGCAACATGAATTCACACACTCAGTTCAGATGCAGTTGTGCTTGTGATTAATAATAGCCTGCCAGGGTCTGGACATTTTGTGTTTACATATAATGAGGAAGAGAATGGGGATGGAAGAGAATAGGTCAGTGCTGTCCCACCTCTTACCTCTAACAAATCTTCCCCCACATCCATGGATTGTCCGGGACTGGAAAGCTCTCAGGGTCTCTGAACACTCTTTTAGGGTTCAAGCCCTTGGTCCACACAAGACCAGCAACCAGGAGCGCAGGAGCCCATCCCCAGCACTATGTCTTTCAATGCTCACCCATTGCCACTCAATGAGCAGAAAAAGCATCCTCCTCCCTGGCGTGGGGCTACTGGATGACTTGTCCAGCTTTTCCCTGCTTTTGTGAATCTTGTGACTCTGCTCCATTCTCCTCTATCTTCTTCCCCCAGTCTTTTGTCTGATTTGTGCGTGCCATTTTCCACTTCACTTTGCCTTCAGAAAAAAGAAGGAAACACCTTTGCTGACAGAACATAGCTGCAGGGTTTTGGCTCTCCATTGTGCTGTCTGGCAGAGATGGAAAGTGGCCCTACCACAGGTTTTCCTGTGTTCATGCAGAGGAAGTGCACAGCTACTTGGGATGGTTTTTAAATAATTTAGTATCAGCCAGAATTCAAAACTTTTTTCCTCACATCACTCTTTGTATATTTGGGTGATGTATGTAGCAGGTGTATGGTGGGAGTTATCTCTACTGCTAACACAACAGTCAGGATGGTAAAGGAAGGTGACAAGAAAAAGTTGTTCTTACAAGACAAGATGAAATCCTTTTAGGATGTGGTGAACTTGTCAGAAGATAAACCAGAAATCGTCTTAGAAGCTTCCAGTTTGAAATGAAAAGGAAAACTCGTAGGCCTGTGGGAAGGTAAGGTACTTAAGTAATAGCTCAATGGGAAAAAACCCATACTGCAATTAGTATAAACACTTGTAGTACAGAAGAGCTATGACATTTGTTAGAAAACACCTTAGGCCCCTTTTCTAGACAAGGCAACACACTCAACCATCATGTCCTTCTTGCAGTAGCAGTCCACTTTTTGGTCATGTTAAAGTTGTAGGTGCCCAGTGCTACACAAATGCTCAACATGCATTTGGTGTGTTGGAGATGAAACATGAGGTGATAACTCAGACAGGTGAAACCTGACAAGTTAAAGATAAATCATACCAACTAGTTTCCATATATGTTGTTCTAGGAGGACTGATACATTACCACAACATGGAGAGCACAAGCCCAAAGGTATGTCATCTGGAAATGTTGGGAAGGGGGGATTCAGCCTGGAAGGTGGGAGATATGTCAGCAGGGAGCTGACAGATCATTTCTGCTGTAGCTGAATATTTTCCTTAGGGAGTTTGGAAGCACTTCAATGATAAGAGAACTGGGATTCTGTCTATGTTTTGTGATAACTCTTGCCACAAATATGTGACCCCTGAGCAGCAGTTTTCCTATTCCTTCTGCCATTTTTCCATTCTATTGATTCAGCAATTTTCTCAGATAAGATCTTGGGTTTCGTGGTAGTGATACATTCTAGCTTGGACCAGTAAGGTGTAGTTCCAAAAAGAGAGATCCTGGAAACCCGTAATTTTTTATAATTTATGCCATACAAGAATCAAGATAGTGACATGACGAATTGTGCATATCATCCTTTTCATTCCCTGTAGTACTGTCAAATATTGTCCTCAGCATGGAAAAAGTGAAACATATCTGATGAACACAGTTTCATTATGTCAGGAACTCTGCTGTCCCTTGATATGATGGACTTCTCCATTTCTGACTCAAGATTCTAGTTCTTCCTCTCTCTTGTACTAGCGTGCTGTGATCTCATCAGGAAAGCTGATCCATGAAGCTGAGGTTATAGCAAATGTTACTTAACCTAATAGCTGATCTGACTACTTTTTAAATGTCTTTTACTATTTTCTCTCCATTTGTGTTTTCATTCACACTGTGCTGATATCAGCTGAGTAGTAGGAGCCATAGAGATAGGCATGAAACCTGTATTTTCCTTCTCTGTGGTATACAAGCATATTTAAACCCCAGAGAAAACGATGAGACAGTCTTGTTTATTCTGCTTGACCTGCAAACAAACCCCTTCCTCTTTTAGCTGTAAGACATTTGAAAGTCTATTTATGGCACCAAACGTAGGGTTACCCATGCTGGGAGAAGAAATCTTTTATTTATCTGCAGTAGGTTCAAGAGCACTGCAAATAGACAAGGTCCGTGCTGCTCTACAAATATGTATCAGCCTTGACCTGCAGAAACCAGTCACAGGCTTATTGTGTTGTTTGCATAATACAAACCCCGTGCCTCTTCCCCATAGAAAGTAAACTGAGATGACTCAACTGACTTCGCTCAGTAATTCTCTCAGCAATCTGATCAAAATGATTAATGGTCATTCTGGTCAATGCTGGATTTAATTGAAGGTCACCGGAAAAAAAAGATAAAAGGTCACTTTGCTGACCAACCTCTATTTATCTATGGATTTTTGTTATTAAAGGAATTAATCTGATAGTGCTTCCATACACAGCACATTAATTATTTATACATTTGATACAAAATGACTTCATACAAAGATTAAGATTGAGTCTTAAATTGCTGACATGGGGCACAGAGATTTAGTCCTGTGATGAGCCTCATCTAGACTGACACAGTTGAATACCAGTTTAAAAATGTAGGTTTAAATGTACACCGAGCCTGCTATTACATACAGCCAGACCAACTTACACCAAATGTTGCACAGAAACTCAAGTCCAAAAAATCTTACCTTGAGAAAAATCTTAGCTTTTGTGACATATTTATTGGGGTGTCTGTTTTCAGGATGGCTTAGTCCACCATCCTTCATTTTGAGATTTGAAGTGACTGGTATTAAAACAAATACTGATACAGCAATTTTATTTAGTCTCCAGAAGTTTGAGGGGAGCATTCTCAGCTTTAAAGCAATAAATTGCACTCAGAAGTAATTTCTAATGTTGCTTCGTCCTATTACTTGTAAATTCAATATAATTAGAGGCATATTCAGTTCATTACCAATTTGAACTCTTGCCCGGTTTTTTTTTCAGTCTGTTGCTTTTTCAAAACACTTTATTAAAAACTTGTTTTGCTGTCATATGTTTAAAAGGAAATAATATCTCACAACTAATCATTTATTAAGATAATGCAACCACACAATGTAGAAAAACAACAATGTAACCTCACTAGAAACAGATGGAGACCGAGAAAATAAACCTTTGCTTGGTTGCACATTAATATTTTGAACTTACACTTGAAATATGTATTAGCTGCATTTTCTTCCCAGGAGTGATAAATACAACATTAGATTGAAAAACAATTATTTCCCTTGCTTTTGGGCATACACTATCTTATTACCTAGACTCACTTATTGTTTCAAATAATGCCTTCTGAATTTTCATGTGTTTTGCACTTCTCATAAAAGCCTATAATGGGAGACAGGAAACCTGAGCAAAATGTGAAAACTATGTCACTGTATTACTGTTACTTTATTCTTTTCTTTATGCTGCCTCATTAGGCCAATTGTCAGCAATGACATAGCAGAGACCAAAGGTTCCTATTTTAGTGTTGGATGACAGGCAAGAATGATTTTTTGAAACTGCAGACAGTACCTGCCCAATACAATATCCTTTGATGTTGAATCACACAGAATCGCAGAATGTGTTAAGTTGGAAGGGACCCACAAGGATCATCGAGTCCAGCTCTTAGCCCTGCAAAGGACAAATTCCTTGAGGAAAATTTTACATTAATTATGGAGCAAAGAAATGTTTATATATTAGTCACAGGATCCTACAATACTCACATGCTCATGCATGCCAAACACACCATCATCACTAAATACTGGGTAATCATTAAAGCTGGTCTCTGGCAAGTGTCAGCAGTGGTCTTGTTGCATTCCTCCTGATTACATGCAGCATTGCTGCTGTAGCTCTACACAAGGGTTTGAAAACTGGTTCTCCATACACCCTGCAAAGCTTTACCAAAAAAGCTTGGAATCTGTATGTCCTGTGTCACAGGGCCAATGTTTCAGCAGCACACCTTTTCTAGAGGTGTATCTGTTTTTTCCAGGGTTGTAGCAAGTTAGGTGCTTTTAAAGGACTGTGATCATTGTCTGGCCCAGTAATGCCCCAGGGGCATAAACCTTGCTGAAAGATGAACGGAGATTGTCAATAAATCCCCAACAGGAATGTTAAAAACATCCTGACTCATGTTTACAACTCCTAAGGGATGAGTTTGAAACGCAAAGAGAGTCCTGCAAAGAGTTTGGGTATGTAACGGCTGAAGTATCCCCAAAAATTATAGTCAGACCTCGTTGCAAGTTTTGTGTGGAAGCAGTAGGATTCTTACCAAGTCTTGTTCAACTTGTGCAAGCATCATGACAGCTTCTAACCGGAAACCCAAGGAGAGAAAAACCTGAGAGCAGCTCTGCAGTAGCAGCCTTAATAGCACCGCAGCACTTAAGAAAACTGGTCCCTGAGCCTCTCTTGCAAGCTCTCAGGTTCCCAGAACATCTCTCAGCAGTGCCTAGCAGTGGCCCATCCCTGCTTGCTAACTTCGG
>VYXB01010498.1:186574-287688 GCA_013397135.1 Pachyramphus minor
GGGGGGGGTGGTGAGCTATTAGTGCTGGTCAACAAGAGAAAAAAATGAGTCTTCCAGTAAACAACTGGACAAAGCAAAAGTCTCTGAAGTGCAGTCTCTGAAATCAAGTCTCCTGGATAGTTTTTAACAGTATTAAATTACTTTATAGTTATTATTTATTCATTTAATTCTTCTCACAGGCAGCGTCCCTCAAGAATAAGTATTAGTCTATCTATATATGTAGGCAAGCTTTGTGTCTTTATTTTTTTCATATGCTTTGTCCTTTGCCCATTGTCTTTACCATCCTCCTTTTTTTTCCCAGCTAATCCAGCAGGCATGCCTGCTGAGATAAAAAGGGCAAAATTCTGTAGTGAGGGGATGAAAACAAAAAGCCCACAGTGGCCCGGAGTTTGCCAATACACAGGGTATTCCCGTAAAAGGTCTCTGTGCACGCAAGGTCTGGGTGACATACAACGGAGGTGTGAACACAGGGATGCTGCTCTCAACCTGCTCTGATCATACATTTTGGACAAACAGTAGGGACCTCAAACAAGGTCCTAGTGGTCCCTGGCTTTGTGGTGCTTGTTTGGGAGGGGAACAAGTGTTTGCAACACCTAGCAGTTCCTAAATCCAGATTATTTCCAGATTATTAACTAGATATTTCACTTCGCCTCTGCAACTTCTTAAAAAGCCTTCACGCAGTGAAAAAATGTGACCCAGAGGTGGCAATCTTGAACTCTTATTGCCCTCACCATGTCTCTCCCATCCAGAGACAAGTGCTGTTTGCTTGTCAACCAATCCAGCACTTTCCTCAGACACAAGCATGTCCCTGAGAGGGCTAAAAGGGTTGACAGGACAGTGCTAAAGGCATATCTGCAAGAGTAGTTACTTTTGGAAACCGCAACATAACAGATAAATCAATCAGAGAATAACCACAGCTGGCAGTAGATACACTCACACTGCATGAATGGAAGTGAATTGTCTTCTTGTTTGGTAATTCAGTTGTTTAGTCCCAAGATCAGTTTGCCAGTTATAATCAGAGCAGATTTCTGTAACTCAGTACTACATGTCACAGCTCAAGTGAAACAAATGCTGCAGTCTTCTTTGAACTTCTGAGTATTTTGACCTTCAGAACTTGTACCATGAATTTTTCAATTAACTAGCTCATAATTAAATCAACTGATTAAATAAAGAAGTTTTAGTTGATAAAGTACCATTATGCATTCAGATGGCACAGGAGTTTTAATGATATGTAGATTATCCTAAGAGCAGCTCAGAAACAGAATCCATCCTCCTACACAGCTTCATGGGTCCCTTCTGGCCACACAGCCCCCTCTCTGCCCACGCAGCCCACACAAATGAGGCACAGTGATACTGGAGACAAGGATTCAAGGCATTTTTTCTCTGCCCTTGACTCCACAGTCCTGCTGGTCATACTAGTTCTGATACAGGCCAGGATGCCATTGGCCTTCTGGACACAATGCTGCCTCATGTTCAGCTGGCTGTTGATGAGCACTCCCACATCCTTTCCCATCAGGCAGCTTTGCAGCCACGATGCCCCATGAGTGGAACACTGCATGGCATTGTTGTGACCACCCAGGTGCAGAACCCAGACTTAGAGGCTGTAAGTGTAGAAGACCCTTCCAGAAGATTTTACTATGAGGAGATTAGGGGGTTTCACTTAAGAAAGCTTTCCTGCCTGGAAAAAGGCATCTTTCCCAGAGACAGTTTTAGATGCTTTCTCCTCCTTCATGCCAGAGGACCTGATTCCTGGGTATGAGAGAAGATAAGTTCTTGCAGATATGTCTGAAGGCCCCACAGTGGGGGGGCCAGGGACGATAAAAGCCCTAAGAAGAACAGGACACATGTCTTTTCCTAGGCCCAGTGCAGATTTGTGCCAAGATGTTAAGTGTTCTTGACTTTGGAAATAAATTCTCCTAAATCTGCTATTTTGGCAGTACCTGTGTGCATTTGATCCTTACAGGTGCCCTCTCTTGTTTTTTAATTTGCTTTTTGAGGAAGAGAGGCTGGTTTCTGTGTAAGTACACAGGTTGCCTAAAATATTACAGTTCCCATGAATTTCTCCCTTTAATAGCAGCAACCTCCAGAGTTCTCAGTCTTGAACTGCCACTGGACCCAGGCACCAAGAATTTGCCATGTGATTATTGCAGGTATCTCAAGCTCAGGCCACCCTTGTCCTGGCTTGTGCAAAAAGAGCTTTCCATTGCATAATGATCCCTTGGCTTGGGATCATTATCAAACTGCACACCAGGAAAAGCTGCTTGACTTAGAGGTGTCATTTGGTGTATACTTTCCCATCCCTTAAAGGTGATCACCATGACAAAACATAACATCAAAAAGCACATTCTTGGAAGACAGAAACAAAGCACTTAGGATTTTCTGAAAAGCCCTTTAGGCCAGTTCCTCAATACAAATCTCTTCTCCAAATGTAGGACTTGATTTGCTATATGAAACCATACCTACTGCTCGGAGTCTAAATTTATATTCTCTTCAGAACTGAAACTATACCAGAGAAAAAACCCTTTAACAATGGTCTTTATTTAATTTGACAAATCCCTCTTCAAATACTTCCCTTGGAAAATCCTTTTGTGTTGGTTTAAGTAGGATGATTTCTTTTCTTTGTGTAATTCAAGTGTGGTGTAAAGTGAGAACTACTCGTTTAAAAATACACACATGCACAAGTAAAAAGATAAGAGAAAACAAGTCTCAAGCAACCAAACTGCTTACTGTTGCAAGAGAGGAGTAAAAGGAAGGAGGGAAGAAGAAGGAGGAAAGTAAAAATGCCAAAAAGAAAAAAGTGCACAACATTTTGCTGATTCTTCTCAGGTTAGGATGCATGTAATATTTACCATATAAGTAAATATCACTTAACTATCTCACTCAAATATCTCACTATTGAAACAACCTGAAAAGCAGTAATGTCATATTTTATATTATTATTGCTGTTGTTGTTGTTGTTAATACTGTAGACCAGTCCCTTGACTGCATGCCTTCTGTCAGCATTTCTTCTGCGTTTTGTTATACTTCGGTGAATGGGAGCAGGATTTGCTGCTACTCCTACCCAAAGCCATAATCACAAGTTCTGAATGTGAAATGCAACTCCTGTACTATCTGCTGTAATGATGCAGACAACAGATAATAAGATCAAAGGAATCAAAACCAGGCTTCTTAGAATCAAGCAAATGTGTTTAATAACAGAGGGGAATCCAAATCTGTAAAATAATTCATACCCTGTAATGGCACTAAGTGGAGTATTTTTAAAAACATTTTCAAGATGTATCACTAGATTTTTAATTCCTAAACTGTGCATATAGCACATTTGTTTGATTTAGTGCCTAGAATAAACTTTTACTACTTTTTATTCCTGCTAGCATGGAAACGATTAACACAGCAAAGGGAAAGTACAAGACTCCCTCCCGCTCCCCCCGCCCCCACCAACACATCTCTGAAGTGCACTCCTGACTGAGTAGCCCAGCTTTGACCTTGCCTTCATACCTGCAGTTCTGCTGGTAGATGTCTCCTGCTGCCTGAAGAGGGAATGCAGTTCTGGTGTGTATTAGGAGGAAGAGACTGCAAATTGATTTTCCAAAACTCAAGCAGGTGTGTAGTGTAATACTGAGATGTGGATGGATCTCAAAAGGGTGTTTAAATAAGTGATGGAGATAAGAAATGTCAGACTCCACATAACTTCTGAGCAAGATACTCATGATGGCGCATGTGGAAGGTGAGACGATGGAAGAAGAAATCAAGGAAAAGATCAGTTAATAGAGAAGCAATGAGGCACAGGTTTGCTTCACTGGAAAAAAAGGAGGAATATGAAAAGACAAATGATGAGAAGACAAGCAAGTGATTCAACCCCAAGAGAAAGGACAAAGAGGCAGCAGTCAAAGAAAGAATATGGATGATCTATAGGATGCTATATGAAAAAAGAAAAGCCAGATGACTACGCAGGCTCATTAAGAAGAGAAAAGTCTTTGTGACCAGTGATTTATATTAAGAGTAGTTGGGAAGACCGTTGTCAAAATCAGATTTAGACAAGAGTACTGGCAGCTTGGCTCAAGGGTGTGCAATAGGGCTGGAAAAGATCCGGATTAGAAAGACAATGGACTGGTTGTCCTTTGTGGTGGGCCAGATGGCACTGCCATAGTCACATTAGAGGTGATCAGAGATGACTTGCAAGTGAAAATGCAGAAATGAATGAAGTTACAGGAGCCCCTCAGTAGCCAAAGAGCAAAGGCAGGACACAAGAGGCAGGATATGATTTATGGGCCAGTGCTATGAACAAGCTCTGGGGTGTGTGACCACCCAAAAAGGGGTTCACAGCACGAGGACTACTCTTGGGAATGAACTCCATGTGGAGAACTCCTAGAATTGCAGTCACACGACTGATAAGAGCTTTAAACTAGAAACAAAGGGGAGAGGGTTGGGAGACTCATTCTCCATGCCTGATTCTAATGCAAGGCAAAAAAGAAAAATCAGATAAATGAGATTATTGCAATGGGTAATAGGACACAGAAGGGGAGAGGAATAGGCAACAAGAGAATACGCGAATAATATTGAGAAGAGGAATAAATGTTTGTGTGATACATAGAATGAAATTTGCTATTTAAAACTGGATTAAAACTGAGAAAATCAAGAGAAATGCTGTGCATTAAGACCAGATACATATAGGAAGCAGAATCTCTGGTGCAGAACAAAAGAAAAGGATATTATAAGAACAATAGAAACACATTGGAATAGCAATCTTGCCTCAAACACAGGCATTGAAAGATATGCATTATTAAAAAATGAAAAAAAGGTAAAAGGCAGTGAGGTAGCAATTCTCATTAACTGATGAAGCAGACTGAAAAGAAATAAGAATTGATTGCTTCAGTAAAACCCAGAAACAGGCTTAGTCAAAAATCACTTTTGGAAAGCCTGAGAAAGAGGATCTATGGGAATTAAAATAGGGTCTGCCACTCTGACAGCTGAATTTTGTTATGGCTGGAGATCACCATCTCACTACAATAAACTAAGGGAATGCATCATTAGAAGAATTTCAAATTCAGCATGCAGTAAGCAAGGCTTCCAAATACAGAAGGACAAACTATCTTTGCATGAAAAGGACAAATTTCTACCACAAGGAGTTCCAGCCTTTGGAGCAACACCACATTAGATACAGTTCTGGTAAGTACCAAAACACTGCAAGGTAGCTGCTTGTAGCATAGAAGCTTAGTCTAAATGACCTTGAGCTGATTTAACTTTAAATAAGCAGAAGGACAAAAAGAAATCTAGACCCATGATGTGTGATTTTTTTGTTGAGCAAGCCAGGAAGTCTTAAAACCTCTAGGATTTGAATGTAGCAAGGACTTGGCCTCAAGTGTACAAAAAATTTCAATGACTTTGCACCCCCCTCGCATCCTTGCTACACACAGCAAGGGGGAAAAGTCACTGTGGAGTAGGACAAACATCCCTCACAAAAGGGGACAAGGAAAAAAAAGTCCCCAAAAAAGGGACCGATCAGCAAAGAAAAACTTATTTAAGGTCAAGAAGTCCAAGACTGAATTACAACTAAGACTCTCTGTGGGAGATCCTGTCAAAGAAGCACACAGCAAACGTGCAGTAAAATAAATGAATGCAGTGACAAACAAATACAAATATTGCTTTTTGGCTTTTTTCACTGGTCCTCTGTTCCAGTGATTCTAGTGTAACTCAATTTTTACCAAGATCTGCTCAGCAAAAAGCAACATATCCTGTTCCAAGCCTGACTGGAGCTCACTTATTCTGGAAAGATCTGTGCAGTCTATGAACCTGCCATGTTCCATGTGACTGCAAACGAGTTAAGCAAATCTGTTTTACTTTGCATGGCATTGGATGTGAGGAAATGTGGGTGGCTTGGTTCCACATCTCCAGTCTGGTCATTTACCTCTCCAAATGTGTCAACAGCAACATAAATCATCTGACCATACCAAACTAATTTTGACTACAGAAACTGCATAAAGCTTTTATTTCTATTTCATGGTGGCTGTTAGATGGCCTTGGAGAGAGTAGAGTTGGCAGAAATGGGTGAGGAGTGAAAAACAGGTAAAGAAAGGGTGAAGATATGTATATATATATGGATTATCCTAGTAAAGGCATGTAGTGATAGGACAAGGGGTAATGGCTTTAAAATGAAAGAGGGTAGGTGTAGACCAGAGAGTAGAAAGAAATCCTTTGCTGTGAGGGTGGTAAAGCACTGGAATTAGTTGTGCAAAGAATCTGTGGATGCCTCATCCCTGAAAATGTTCAAGGCCAGGTTGGATGGGGCTTTGAGCAACTTGGTCTTAGTGGAAGGTGTGTCTGCTCATGGCAGGGGGGTTCGAACAACATGATCTTTAATGTCCCTTCCAATACATACAATTCTATGATGCTAAGGAAAATTAAGAGTTTGAAGCTGGCCTTTGCAGAACAAATACCACGCAAATAGGAATAGGTAGCACAAATTTCCCACAACACAATCCCACTACTGTGCTGTGAGTGCACACAGAAGGAACCACATGCACTGAGAGTGACCATTAGTGCCTTATGAGACAGGGATGGTGTTTATACTGTGTTGTCGCTGAAAAAGGAGGCATTGGGCTTTGACTCGAGTTTCTGGATGTGACTATAATAACTACAAAAATTTTTAAAAAGCACAGTTTTGGGTCTCAACTACTTTTTACACAGAAAATGTAACAGCACCTATTTCTATCACTGTGGCAGGCAGGGTGTATTCAGGCTTCCTCCTGAGAGGTAGCTGAGACCTGGCATATCATGCCATACACAATGAATTTCAGCAGTTATAATCAAAGCCTTCTGTGCATGATGATGGGAATTTGGTGAGTGCTGTCTTTACTTCACCAGATGCTGCTTGGAATATGGAATCCACGGCCAAGTGCGAGAATCAAAATCGAATGTCTGGCTGCAGCCAGGGCAAGCACAATCTCAGAACAGCTCCTGTCACCATGGCATATCTGATCTCTCTAGGAAGGATCCAGGGTGACCTGTAAGGCCTGAGTTAATTTTTCATGCTAATGCCACTGAGGGGCTGGGGTTGGTGAAGGCACTATAGACCACCAGGCCCCCCTAATGTGGTGGGTAGGAATTATTCAGACAGTATCCCATAGCTGAGAGTAGCCCTGTGACCCCACTAAAAAGCAAATTATATGGGCAGCAGTGATCTGCACTATATATGGAAGGTACGGGAATCCTTTGCAGTTCTTTACCAGACCTCTGATCTCCCCAGTGCAACCTTCCAGTGTCCCTGGGGTTTTTCCAGTTCAGTTGTTTCTCCTATGCTATGCCTGTTTCTCACTGCTATGCCTGTGCTGAAAATGGCTGCCCATTGTGTTACTTCAACATGCTATGGCATATGACAAATATTCCCAATGATATCTTCCTGGAGAATCCAGAATTTCTTTTTTAGGGTTGCAAAACTTTTAAAAACATTGGATGTCACACAGGGCATACGCCTCCATCAGTGTGAAAATAATGTGTGGCTCTGCTCCTTCAGGCGACTTCTTCGTGCATCAGGTAAATGATGAATTACCCTGTCAGTTAGAGCTCTTCCTTTCAGGGAGATAAAAAGCATGTGCCTGAATAGAAGTTACTTGGTTTTACCTGCCACACTGGCTCTTGGATGGATGTGACAGATTGCTTCTGTGGTGTCCAGTCCTGGGAGCTGACCCTTAGATTTGACGTGGGGTTCTGTGAAGTGCTGCAAAACAGTGACCAGAGCTAAAGTTTGGACTTCTGCTCATCACCCAACGACCCAAAAGGCTGCAAAGGCTGCAGAGCAAGGACAAAGTGGAGTTGTTTTCATCTCTAAACCCAGAAGTTGACACACACGATCCCTGCTGCAGGCTACAGCAATTTTCTGGTCAGGACTGGCCTTTGGGCTTTGTGCTTGGCAGACCCACCTGGGCTGGGAACTGGTTAACTGAGCGAGTAAAAAGCTACAGTCAAGTCAGGACAGATCCCCTTGAAAATTTTATATATACATATACATGTATACATATATATATATATATATATATATATATATATAAGTGACATGAAGAAAGAAATTACTAGAGAAAATTCACAGGTTGGGGAGAAGCCATGCTCTCTAGATGTCTTCATGGAGCCCATTTTTATACTCCTCACAACCAACTACTCACCAAAGGAGAAAAACGTGGTTGTTGGTGGGCTATCTTCAGAGTTTACCTTTATCCTCATGGTTCTGTGTTGTTATCCCTATAAATACTTTCTCCAAGAGTGATGAAAGAAACTGTTACAGAGCTCTGCTGGCTCTACCCAGTTAAATACATTGTGGGGAGACAATGGTTGCTTTTTATGTGGCCTTTCAAACCAGAAAAATTTTAACCTTCCTGTCATGATATGATAGCCATTAGGGTAGTGAGCCTGGTACAACCAGGTTGGTCCACTGCCAACAAGTTTGAAATTTACTTTACAGCCTATACCAAACAGTGTGGACCATAAAGAAAACCTGCACAAGTCCTACTTTACTTTTTACTGTACTGTCTAATAGATGCTCTGTCAAGTTATACATTTCTTGCTGTGACAAATTATTCCTCTTCTCCTGACAGGACCTCCAGCTGAGTCCGCTGTGCTCAATTAGGAGAAAATGCATATTTTAATCCACCCCATGGTGCAGTAACATTTCACTCTGCGGCCTTGGCAAAGGCACCATTTAACTATTTCTGCAGTGGTTTCACATGCAGCACATTATTCTAATGTCAGCAGCATTTCCGTCTGTTCTAGTTTCCCTGGCAGTACTCCCCTAGGCATTGGGATTTGGACAATTAAAGCCCACTTTATCATTTTGGAACCAACGATTTCCTTCCCCTGATACAGTTCATCTGTACATAGCAGCTGCTCTTACCATCACAACCACCTTTGTTTATCCAGGCCACTGCAGTCTCCTGTTAGGATGTTGTGACCACCCTTCAGTGATGGACAGGCAAAGGGTTCTCCTATACCCTTCCTAAAACAATGCATCAGGTCTCTGTCCTCCTTGGTGGTCATGATCAGCTCCAGATCTCCTCCCATCCATAGCAATGAACCTCAAAACCAGAGGGCCTATGTGAAATGGGAAAAGGCGCCCCCTTTCCAATAAATCATTAGGACTTCTGTAAAATGTCTTCTAATACTGTAGTAGCACTTGAAAACTACCCGGGCATGACTCAGCAGTCATGGAGAGCTGATGAGATGAGAACCCACATGATATTACTTTTATGGCGCAATATGGCTCTCTTCACTGTTTGCAGGGAAAACAAACAATTAAGAGTTATTTGTGGGGAAAAAAGCAGTCCAGAGAGAGGAATAAGCTGCATAAAAAAAAAAAAAAGGAAAAGTAGAAGAGTCTTTACATAAAATCAGGATCTCCATGAAACTGTTCAATTGTGCTGGTACATTCAGGATGGGGTCTGCCCAGAATGATGGCACTGCTCTTTTTGACTGCCTCCAGGCTACTTTTGGCCTATTGAGCCTCAGAGACACTTCTAGAGAAATCTTTAATTTCAAGTTCCAATTTTTAGCTTTTTAGCCTTTTTGCAGAAGATCATCTCATATGTTCTTTTCTTACCTGCAATCAGAGGTTTGATCATTTGAAAATCCTGTTTGCTGAAAACAAACTCAGGGTGCCTGATGTATCCAGTAGCCTGAAAATCCCATTAATTATTTGAAACCTTTGTTAGCTGAATTAATTCAATTTCTTTGACTCAACTTGGATAACAAAGGTTTGTCTGCATTTCTCTTTCTTTTATGTGAAGTGTGCTCTCTGGTACTATTTCCCCTATTAAAAATATATCTTGCCTTTTAATCAGCACAAGCAAAACAAAGATAAGCCTGCTGAAAAGGGCTTTGAAAAAATGCTAAAATAGCAGAGAAATTATGTGCAAGTCTGTAGAGTATATTTATGGTTATAAAACATCATATAAAAATTTAATTGGTATCTATGAAAGGCACCAGCAGCTGGGTTGAGAGGGTTCTCCACGGAACAGTTCAACAAGGCAGCAGTAGAACAAATGTTTGCCTTTTCAATACACTCAAAGCCTGTCCTGGAGCTTCACTGCTGAATGGTCAAGCCTACTTAGTCCTTAACACTCAAATGCAGCCAGCCAAAGTTAGCCAGGGAAAGGGATTAGTCTGATCAAACATCTCAGGTTAAAGTTTCAAGGCTTTGTGTTGGCAAAGGTAGCCAAAGCAAGCAAATCAAGTCACTTTGGGATTAGGATTGCTGTGCTTAAAATCTCCCGAGCTGCATTGCAATGTATTTGCAAGTCAACAGACCCATCCACTGTAGCTCTGATGGCTCTGGTACATAGTAGGTCACCTAGTCTGTTATAACCAGCTGGGTGATCCCAGGACTCCTGAGGAAAATCCATGGGCAATTAGAGAGCTCTGGCACATGTCAGTTCCCTCATTAGCAATAAGTCTGGGAGATACCTCAGATATGAAAGCAGAAATATATACACAACAACCTGGGCTTTCATTAACAGTGCCTAATTTCCATAGAGCTCATGCAGCACCACTGGTCATTTTGACACTGTGCATCACTGCCACCTTATGTGGAAAGGGTGCTGTGCAGACTCTCCTACTGGAAAGCCAGTTCAGCCATTAAATCCTTTGAGATAGTTGCATTTGCTTTTTATTGTAGCTCTGTGCTGGATCTGAAACAGTGCCTTAGCATTGAAAACCTCCCCATGAGATATGGGAATATCTCATTAGCAAAATTACTTTTTCCAAGAGTGTTTTTTGTGTAAACATAAAGCTCTTCATTTACAATGAGAGCATTTCAGCAAACATGTCTTCTTTCTATTTTAATGCAACTTGTCAAGAACATGTATTCTTCTCTTGTATGGAAAGGAGCAAGATCCTTCAGGATTTGGTTGATGAGGTACATTTTTACAGCAACGAAAATGCAAACACGAATGTAACCTAGGTGTGACTTTTTGTTTAGTTGTTTTCCTATTGCTTATTCTTTGTGTTCTTCAGCTAGATTAATCCTAGTCCTATTCTTTCAGGGTCTTATTGTATTGTGGTATCACATGTCTCACAGCACAGAAAAGAGCAGAGGACTTATCTGAAGCAGGTACAACCCCTCTGGCTGCCCAGTACAGCTGGCACAGACCACATTTGGTCAGAGGCACTGGTCAACCCTCCAGCAGCTCCAACCATCCTTTACACCCCACCCCTTCTTTACACCCACATCAGAGATAATCAATACTAGATATGGTTTTGTTCTCTCCCTTTTTTTCTTTTTTCTTTTTTTTTTATTTTAAGTTAAGGAACCAGGAACAAAGAGGGAAAGTGAGGACGGGTTGCAGGAACTTCAGTTAGGGAAACAATGACATACTGATGAAAAAACCTTTCGATCAAATAACGTTAGGGGTAAGACCTAAATAACCCTGAGTTGTTTTCACAAACACAAAAAAAGCAAGTTTGGGAGATTGTCACCAGGTTTTGAAAGAAGAATGCAGGAATGACTGCATAAGGTAGGAAAAAACAGAATGAGCAGCACTTAACCACTCCACGCTGTGGAACTGGCATGGGGGGATTAACAGAGACTGTAGGTCCTGCACAATTCACAGAAATGGGCTATAGGACCAGGATCAGCAGGGAAAAAAAGGTTGTGCAGCGCCAGTGCAACTGGTCAAGCCAGAGTACCATCAGACTGATGAACTTAGGGATGACTGGATGTTCTAGTAGACCACTAGAGGCATGGTAATACTCTTCTCTACCAAGTGACCACACAGAAATCTCTATAACTTTGTGAGGATTAGGACACAGATGCCCACCCCTTTTTTGCAGTGTAGATTTTGTTACCCTACTTTCACCACGTTAAACTCATGTAAATTTACCTTAGCTTCCCACCCCAGTGGCAATGCTGAAATAAGCATTAAAATGCAAAAGTGGGACTTGTTAGTACTTACTTGGTAAGATATTTCTCAGTCTAGGAGAAGGATAAGCAAAATCTCAGGTCAAAGCCTTGATCTGGCAAAGGAAATGTGTTCTAATCATAGCTAGGAGCTGCCAGTCCACAACCAACAGGCACTGAAGGAGCAGCATGGTCATCTAGATATGGGAGAGAATTTCATTTCTATCGTGTCCCAGGGCAGAAACACACTGATGGTCAGTCTTTATGTCATCATTTCTATCATAATTTTTGAATGCAGTTGACAAAGCAAGTTACATTAAAAACCTGCAGATAATGAAATGAGTCGTGAAGTCAAAAAGGACACATTAGTCCAACAGTACCAGAGTTCTCGATGAAACCCAGCACTCCTAAGTCCCAGCTCAATGCCCACTCAGAGCATATTTTCTCTGAGTTTTCTTATCTCTGGCTGCAACAGCAGCATATTTGCATGCTGCCTCCACTCCAGTGAGCCTCACCTTCAAGAAAAGGATACCAGCTAATTATGAGCAAGCTTTCTGATGATCAGTTCATCTACAGTTCCTCCCAAGCAAGGATTTGGGATTGTGTAATACAAGGCGTAGTACCGGCCACTCCAATAAGACAAATCAAGAGATGTGCAAATGGACAGATGAGCATTTGTCCTTGAGGGAGGACATTTAGCATACCTAGAAACACAACCATTTTTAAAATTAATTAATCCCCTTAAGGAATTGTGAGTGATGGATTAGAGACCTTAACTGGGGAAGCAGCCTGTGACACGGTGTGTTTGAAGAGGCACTGAAAAAGGACGTGAGTTTGCAGTCTCGTGTGCTTAAGCAAAACCATCAGCCTCAGAGTGGAACATATTTATTGGCTGGGGAAGGAGAGGCTCAGGGGGACCCTCAGAGGTTCATGCAGGCAGAGGAGGATCTGTGGCACTCACTGCTGTCCAGCCAGCCAGCTGTGAGAGCAGCCGCGTGAGAAGAGGAGGGGGAAAGTTTAAGCATCACCAGGGAGGAATACAGTATGCAATGACATTTTAAAAACATATTTTTGCCTCTGAGAAACATCTAGATAAGCAAGGTAGCAGACGATATGTAGATTTCTTATTTTAATGGAAAAGAACAGCAGGACATTCCTTCACATGTGCTTCCTTACTAAATCTACCTGTTAGTTTTTGAGTCTGTCATCTCTGTCTTAGTATGCAATGTGTTCCACCAAGTAATGAGATTTCTTTGAGTTTCCACTGGATTAGATTTCTCTACACATCAAATATTTAATAAGAATTAGCATCCAGCCATCCTCCCTCCTCCCCTCCACAATAATATTAACTTCTACTGAGATACCAACATTTTACTATTCACAGTGCTTCTTTAAAAGGGAAGTTAAAAAGCCCTGTATATTTTTCTAAGGGATTTGCTCTGACCCTTTGCAAACACACAGTAATTAAGAAAAAGAATGACCATGAGAAAAAGACACAGTAAACTGAAGGTGTGCAAAGAGACTTCTCATTAGTCTTTGTGTCAGTTACAGTATCTGAGGAACAATTTCATAGCAATTGCATATTTATTTGATGTGGGACAGATATTTGGGCTCACTGTTACGGATGGCATTTGCTCTTAATGCTTAAAGTACCTCTTTAACAAAATGGCACTCCATAAAAATTTAGTGTGTTCCTGCTGTAATTAAAAAGCCCTAGTCATTTTTGCATTTATGGTATAAACTGTAATAGCTGTAAAATCCCACAATTAATTTGTGCCAACATTTCATACTTGAGAAATTCTCATTACAAATTTCATTACTTATTCACTTATCTGTAATTTGTCCTATATAACCTAAAGAATATTAACAAATTTAGAGTCACTTTTGCTCTATTAAAAGCTAAATAAAAAAGCCTTTCACCTAGCAAGCCAATCATGACAACATTCTCAACCCTGTTCCAAAACGTTGGTGAGCTATGGTCAGGCTGTACAAAAAGATACATTTCTTATGAAGCACAAGTCATAAATGACACACTAAAGCCCTTTAGAGATGGTGTGATGTGTCCCGAACTAATCCACTGAACCCTCATTAGTTTAAAAGTGTTACAAGGCTTGAGTGTCTTACACTCTGGCTGTGAATATGATACACAGCTATCTAAGGGCAGGGCTGGCAATAAAGCAATAAGCAAATAGTTCTTTCTCCAGCCAAGAGTGACTATGCAACATCCAAATTCTCCAGCCAAGAGTGACTACACAACATCCAAAAGACAGAGATTTCTGTTCCCATCTTCCTGATGCTCACAATGATAATTTGTACTCCGGATGTCAGCAGGACTTAAGGATAAAACCTTGAGAAGCATTGGCACAAAATCCCAGTTTTCCTACAAATAAGTGATGGTGCTACCAGAACAAGGCAAGAGAAAGGACCAGCAAGAGAGTGCTGCACGCATGAGCCAGCAGGAGGAGGGGAGGAACTCTGTAGTTCCTCCCACCTGCTGAATTCTGATTGTGAGACAGCAAAACCACCAAACTGTTCTTGAAATTTTGACCATATTTTCTTCATGGCTTTTTCTTCTCTGTCATCTCATCTGGGAGCAGGGCTCCAAACCAACTCTGCTGAAATCAGTTCAAGTAAAGAGAATCATCTTTTCCAAGACTCCTGACAACCCTTTGCTCCATCCAAGCTCTCCCCAACCTCAAAAGGAGCCTTTCCAAACATGCTCTTCCTGTACTGTTCCCCTCTCTGATTATTTATTTTTACTCAAAAGAGGATGCTTTACTTCATTCTTAGCTCTTGACTATGCATTTTCAGGACAGTATCACTCGCCTCACTCACTGTACGAAACGGATACTCCTGCCAAATCTGGCATATAATGGTAAAATATAACAACAACAGAAGCCAGCAAGAAGCAGGCAGGAAAAGCTGAAACTCTGACTGGCCACCTGGCAAAGAAGAAATAAAGACATTTTCTTCCTCACAATGAGAAGTCTAGAAGTACAACTCCACCTCCAAAAAACAGTCCACTGAGCAATTTGAAATACAATTACAAGCTTCAGGCACATCCTGAGTATTTTCTGACATGCTAAGAAGAAATAAGTTATAATCTCCTAAAGCATAAGTAGGGTGAAACAACAGAAAACAAATTGGGATACCATCAGCTTCATTTAACTGACAACTGTCAGAAGAGTATAAATAAAAAATACGATCTGATACCAATAAGAAAAATAAACTTTGGCTTACTTTGCACCTTGACCCTGCAACCATTATGAAAGCTATTATAATACATCATGCAAATTAGAAGTATGAGGGAAAGCAAGGCCTAAAAACAAGTAACTTCATCTCCCTGCAACAGAACAAGGTCCAAACACACTGAATCAGGACAGTGTCACTCCATTTCCAAAAAATTATATTCATAATGAACAGAGACTCAAATATGAGTATTTGCATATGTACCACATAAAGACATACTCATATTCTCCCCATTCCAACAATATATAACATTATATTGGCATTTTACTAACTTTTATATCACATTCATTTTATTTCAATCTGTAATTAACTTCCACAAAATTTAACTATGAGATAGGAAATAACTATTCTAGCATAAATACTCTCGCTTCTGAAAATGGTAGCTTTAACACAAACAACAATACAGTCCCTATATGAAAGAAACTGGCATACTTATTAGTTTTGTGTGCTCCATCTTTTATAGAATATCATGGTGTGAATTGAAATTTTATATGATTTAATAAAGTTATATGATAGCCAAGTAACCACATAACTGTAACAAACAGTATTCCTCTCTTAATCAGGGCTCTCAGTACATGTGGAGCTCCCTTTCATTATCAAAGCCTTAGCTTATGACAAACCAGACACTATTAAAGTACCTTCAGAAAAGTACATTTACAGTCACATAATCCTTCAAATATATAGCCCTTAATTCTGGAGGATAGCTGTTGTAAAGGGGAATATAGGACCTACCTTTCTTCCACCGTGAATCAACTTTGCAAACAAGTTATCCAGCTAATTTCCATTGTGCTGTATAATAAAATAAGGGTAACAAACAAATATACACACCTACAGACATATGTGAGGTTCTGTATCAAGATGACAGACACTAAAATGTAATAACAGAAAATTTTGGAAGGGAGAAAGGTTTATTTGGCCTTCAAATCTCTGGTTAGTTCAACAGAGATTATACCTAAAATTTAAAGTTTCTTTGTCTTTGACACATTAGAGGCAATATACAATGCCAGCTGTCATCTTTCAAAAAGTTGCTGGTCCACCTAGACAAATGCTCCTCTTTAAAAAGAGGAATGATGCACAAGGCTTCTGGTTGGAACTAATTGCACTCTCCTTAAAACTTGTGTAAATGCCTAGTGTTATTAGATGCATATACACCACTCTGCAGCTGCCTTAAAAGCAAAGACCATCAGTACTCTCACACTGCTATTTTTTATACACCAGGTGCCACCGTTTACTTGCCAGGATTATGACATCTTTGACATTCTTTTCTATAGAAATAAGAGGTGCCGAGTAATTAAGGTCAATGTTTACCCTGGATATCTGCAATAAAGTATCAATGAAGGAATGATTCAGTCAGGCCACCACATTCCCTATGAGCCACCCTCCAGCATTTGCAAACAAGTCAAGGGAATGAAAGATGTTCCAGTTGCTCCCTTTGTGGCTCGAAATGTCAGCAGAGCTATAAACAGGGACTTTCAGAGGCAAAGGAATTGTCACTGGTTTTTGTTCTCTGCTTCTAAGTTTTAAACATGACCTTCCACCTGAGGCTTTTAATGTATTTTTGCACTCTAGAGTACAGATCATTGCCCTTAAATTCATGCCTGAAATACATTTTCTGTGTTTGCAATACTTTTAGAAATTATGTTTATGGAGTATCCTTGGAAGAGAATGAACTCTTTATTCATAATACATAAGCTTTACATTTTTAATAACAGAATTAGGCCTTCACTGATTTTATAACTATACTATTAGCCAACACACTCTGGTTTCAAATTAATTTGAAATAACTCACACAATGACTTTCTGCAGTCAGAATTGGAGAAGCATGGACTTTGAAGTAGGCAGAGTCTGTTAAATTAAGCAGTAATTGCAGCTGCTGCTAATGAAAGCACAGAACATTTTCCTTATTCCTTTGCACATAGCCTGGATTTCTTCTGAGACACCAGAATGGATGAGCTGCTGATCACCTTTTGCTAAAATCTGATTTCAGAAGTGACACAAAGGTCACTGAATAAACTGCTTTTCTCAGTATATTTTTCCTACTTTTTGCATTATGCAAATAGGTATTATGCATAACAATAACTTATATGTACACCAGCACAAATTCTATGCCATCTTCTCATGAAATATCTATATTGAATCAACACTTTCCATCCTCAGTAGGATCATGTCCCATTGTGCCAGGAGATGAGAGATGTGCAAACCTCTCAGAGAGACCTCTGCAGATGTCAGTGACTTGCTGCTCCAAGGGAAGAAAAGCTTCCCTTCAGGAGAGCCTTTAAACATATGTGGGAACTTTTCTGAGGGAAGACTATAATGTTTGCCAATCCTTAGCAAAACTAGGACCTAACTGTAGTGTTTAGGTGCTGCTATATTATGCAAGCCATATTAATCCACAGGGTATATGCATGCCGGACTTCAAGATTGGTAAGAGACACACATAATTATGAAACAGAAAATATTTGGGAAAATAGTATTGTGATAATGTCTCAGTCACTGCACTGGATCCTAATATGCGTGTGGAGGGGTTAATTTAACAAGACATGGGGTCTGCAAATTAAATGTTATATTATCTTGGCGTGGCGAAATCTCATCTCACCCCTTCCTCCAAAGCCCTCCAATATCTCAAATTTTCACAGGGCCTAATACCACAATAATGAAGGAAAAAGAAAAAAAAAAAGCTAAAAAGCTACTTATGTAAACTGCAAACTCAGTACCTGTAGTGATATATTCAAAATCCAAAGACAATATCCTCATGTCTCAGGTCAGGACAAACTGGAGCTGTTTGCCTTGTCCACATACTTCAGAATCATCTGCTTTCTTTACTGCAAATATTTTTATGGCCGATTCAAATCGACTGACACATGTTTAGAAAGGCAGCCAGTGCTGGGCTGTTTCTAACCATGGACCAGAATAGGTTCTCTACTTTTGGGAACTGATGGGTCCTCATAGGATAAACCTGTCAGAAGTGTTACCTAACATTGTTGTCTGCATCGCAATCTGTTTCCCAGTAACTCTGAGCCTGAGAAGCAGTAATAGAATTAATTATACTTCATTTTGCTGTCTTTAACAGTATTGACCAAATTTAAGAACAAATGAGAAGCGCTTATCAAGCTTGAAGAAAATAATCCATCAGTGGCACAATTTAAATTCTCTGCAGTTCTCTTGTTAATCAAAGTAACACTTACTATCCTATCTCCACTTCCCATTAACAGTCATTAAGCACTGTTGCTGATTGAAGCAATTTCTTTAGGGATCTCAACCTCATTTTTAAGAGAACCTTCTACAGTGGAAAACAATATCATACAAGAACAGTGACTTCAAGAGAGGAAGAAGGTTCTTCAATCATGTTCTGACCTTGACATTTCCTTGCAGCAGAAGTTCACCAAGTACACAACCAACATGCTCTAAACTTCTGACTTCTTTCTTCCAGCAGCACCAGTGCCCCCCTGTTAAGCGGAGAGGAAAACACCACTTCAAAAGATGGTTATAGCCAGGAGGTTAAGTGTCTTTAACTACTGTACTGGCCTGCATCAGTGATTATTATTTATAGAGCCTTTTCATACACAGGGAACCAATAAACAAAACAAAAAAGAAGTCATGAGACAGCTTATTCTGTCATCTTACTGTCAACCCTTGGAGAAATCCAAGCCATGATAAATCTCAAAGGTTATATATGGTATATATAGGAAAGGAAAGATTTCTGAGGTTGATTTTTTCTCCCTGTTATAAACAATGTCACAGATTGATAGCTTTTGTTGGAATAAATGCAGTTCTTCTCAGAGGAAACCTAGCACATGGCTGTAACACCAAGCGGCAGGGAAAAGCCTGGACTGTAAGCACTGAGCTGTGGCAGCACAGATCAATACATCTTGAAAGAGCTGTGGGTACATTGCCTGAGCTCTACACTGTTGATGCTGGGCCTCTACGTGGGACATGACCACATAGGGTAAGAAAATGCATTTCAAAAGCATTTCATGATTTGAGGGGTTTCTGTGACTCTCTGCACTCTCAAGGAGCTTGTTTTGTGGGTGGGTTTTTTTAGGTTCTTTGCAAGGTTCTCGAGTTTACTGATTTTACAAGTCCTCATCTTGTGCCATGTCCCCTAATTCAGAATTTCCCAAAGTATTTAATTTTTACTGCTTTAAACAGTTCTAGGGAAAATGGTACTCTTCCTAAATCAAGAATAATATTGTGAGGCTGGAGAAATCAGAATTAACCCTTATTTGAGCTGCAGCCAAAATGCCAACATATAATGTGTCATAACTGTGTTCATGTGCAAGGCAGATGTTCATCACACCACAATTCAGTTCAGAATAGGTATATTTCAGAACCTGACTGCACTTCAGCATTTACACACCTCTCTTAGAGAAAGATTTTTATTGACTAGGCATTTTTGTCAGATACCCATCTGCCTTTTAGCCTTTAAACACAATTCTGGCTGGTATATGGCTGTGGCCATACCAAACCTAGGATTAGCCTTGTTTGACTCAAACCTCCAACACTTAAGAGCTCATAAGATTGATCATGAACGTTCACACTGTGAACTGTTTCCAAAGTTTCCCACCCATCATACTGAGTAACTGAGTTCACTTTATCCTTCCAGGGAAGAAAAATCCATCAGTGGTACTAAATATAGAAACATCGCTTCTGCTTAAGAAGCACTTGACCTGAAAATTAGTGGCTGCCAGGGAATATTTTAGGGAAGTATCACTGGATATCTGCATGGATCTCATTCTGTCAGCGTCCCACTTGTCAAAAAACATGCTACTGGCTTGACAGACATTGGGTCCATACTGGTGTGGCTGTTTCATACTCACTGCCACAGCCCTTCCACTTTAAGGAATGAAAGAAAGAAGATAAAATTTGGCATACTGATACTGCAAACTGAAACCGCATACTGATTTTATTTCATATATAAACAGTAGGCTAAGTATCAAGCTGGCAAAATTCAGCTTAAAGTGAAGGCAAGAACAAAACACCACTTATATGCTATGCAGCTAACTACACAATTACAGACTCCATGGTATGAAATGTTAGGCTAAATTTTGGGTCAATGTAATATCTACTCCCATTAAAGCACTTAAAAAGGAAAATGTCTTACAAAGTGTCCCATTAGGCTGACAAATTTACACCACCATGAATAGAAAACCAGAATACAGCATTGTGTTCAGGGAGCATGAGTAGATTTCAGCTCTGTAGTGTTTCATCTATATGAAGAAGGTTAGATAGCCCATCACATACTTTCTCACTATTTATCAGCTCCACTTGCTACAGACAAGTGTATTGAAGTAAATTAAAGTTCAGTTGTAAAGTGAATTATGGCAACTGTTGTGGGATTGAGTAGAGGCACATGGGAACATAGTACATTTAAGCTCCTATCTCTGCATATGTCACTTACCATTAAGGCTAAAGATGATCAGGAGGAAAATCCTTTGCCATGTATGCTCATACACAGGACATCACCCTGGCAAAGCCCATGGTGTAGGGTAGGAAGGTTAAACTCTGGTCTTCAGTAGCTCCTCGGAAACACATAAAGCTGTGCTGGTAGAAAATCTAAGATCTCTATTGATGTACACATGATTGACAGAGTAAAATAATTTAAAACAAAGGAAGTACAGGGGGGAAAAAAACTATAGGAAGATAGGAAGGCTCTTTCTGTGGAGAAAATCTCACCTTCTCTTTCTCCTTGAGTTTAGCCCTGGTTGTAAGTCCCATAAACCAGACAGAATACAAAGCCACTAATTGTAGCACAGCTATTGAAATAATTTATGCTGTAGCATCCATAGCTTTCTGTCATCTTTCTAGGGCACTTGGGCTGCAGTAACTATGTATTCAAATAAGTTAACTCATTGTATTATATAGCCTGTTAGTCAAACGAATTGTTTGGTACAATCTGTTCTCAGTCAAGCCAGGGAAGGCTGTGTGTATAACTACAATGATATTTTACAAAAAGTAAGCACATTTAATACCATGGTTATAGAGCATATAGATATGTTTGTCTTACTAAAGTAGACAGATACATGACAGGACTAGAGGAAAAGGGTAATTTTTAATCTTATGTTTTTAATTTTTAATGTGAGCACTGTATTATGATAAGCGCTTCCAGCACTACTTACATAATAGAAAAATAAAATATCTCTGCACAGAAGCAAGAGTCATATAATGTTGAAGGTCACTTGCCTCACAACTTTACAAAACATTCTTTGATACAATGTGAGAGCAAGGCAAAGAAATGTAACTAAAATATACTAAAACCAATAATAAAAAACACTGGCTTTTGTTTACACTGGAACTGAGCAGGAAGCATATTACCTCTGCAAACTATTTGCACTTAGCACAATTCAGGCGGAATTATTGCCATGACCTTTTAAAAATGTAGAAGTGTTGAATCGATAGCCTTTCAGAGGCACAACTGTGGAGGCAGATCTGGCCAAGCTGTGGTGGTGTGTATTTCTGCATCAGAAGGCAGCTGAAACCTAATTATCATCAATCACACTGAGGTAAGTCAGGGCAGTGACAAGCACTTTCCAGGTGAGCATAGAGATGGGCACGTACCTATGGGGATGCCTTTAGTGCACGAGCACATACCCACAGCTCTTCCAACACTTGTGAGGTGAGACTTAAAGATGAGTTATAGGCAGTGTCACTTATTTACAATAACAAACACCAGTCAGAAACAGCAACCTGCAAATGATGTACAGGGGGCTGGCAGACTGCCACCCTCCCACAGACCTTGCAGCCACAAACCACACCAGATCACTGAGGTCATCACAATTCCTTGGAATCTGGCCATCCAGTCTTAAAAAATAACAGCTGGCCAATCAGCAACATTGCTCAAGCACAAGGACAGCGTAAGAAACTCCATTTTGATATTTCTTCCTCCTCCTCTCTGAGAGTGCCAGTCCTTACAGTTCATCCTCAAAGGTCATGAATTGAGGTGGGGAATGTCCACAAACCTCCTGCTACAACAGGTGTTTGCATCAGTGCCACCTTTGGAGCCATCAAGGGAATTTTGGGATGTTCAACAGGTGCCAGAGCAAATGTTTTGTAAAAATAATCTCTCCACCTATCAGCAAAATATCAACACATTCAAGTGCTTAGTTTCATTCAATGGTCTAAGGATGAAACTCCAGCATCACTCAAACACACTTTTAGTGAAAGATGCATAAGGTTGTCAAACAGCATTGATACCAGGACAGCACTGGAGACTCAGTGCAGCTCTTCTGAACACTAAGCTGTAGCTCACAGGTCTAAGCCTAGCAAAGAAATGGTCTTTAAACCACCTTTCTGTGGAAGCTGAACCCCTCCTCAGATCAGATCTTCCTGGTACATACCAGGTGGTCCTTAACACCAGAAACGGACTGGGAACCCAGAATGCATGCTGTTATTGTATTGAGTCTACCAATATTGACACCAAAAAGAAAAAAAGGGGAAAAAACCCCACCAAAAAACCCAGTCTTATTCTGAGTCTGTGAGATTTTTCCAGAAGTGCCTATTTGCCTTTGAAACTTTGCATGCATGAAGCAGATCAAAAATTAAAGCTTGCTCTCCGAAGTGCCAGCCAGTTCAGCCACCAAAGCACTGGAGTGCCTGTGCCATTGCTGGGTCACTTGGGTGTCCTCCAGTTCAGTGACAGCCGCTTCAGCAGCCACCATACCAGTTCCATGCAGCCACTGCCAGCACATGCTGCCTCTCTCATCGGTCAAGAACTGATCCCAGTAAGCAGGAAAAGCACAAATAAAACCTCAAAGCCAGCACTGAGCTGCTGCTCAGTGCTACTGGAGGGAGCAGTGCAGGATTTAGGGAACCCAAGTACAGAAGTACACCTAAACACTTAAAATCCATGTGCCTTACTAGTAAGGCAGGAATACCATTGTATCACCTAACTCTCATAAGACTGCAGGTCAACAAAATAAATTATTTTCTCTTTAGAGCTTTAGTTCTTTTTCCATATGGGAAATTATTTGCTCTGTAAATGTCCACCGAATTTATGTGATGACAGGATCTACCACACGGCCACCACACAGAGCATCCTTTAGTACTCTGCTTCATAGTATACTCCCATCTCCCAAAAGGGCTGTACGGTGATTGTTGTTGACCATTGTCTTGTTTTAATGTCTCCTAAATAATAATAAACTGTAATAGCTAAAACTAAAAAAGGATTTTACACTGTTTCAAGTAATATATTTCTCAAGGACTAATATATGATGAAAAAATAAATTTCCCTTCTGGCAACTTAATTTGTAGATAACTGTGGTTGTTTGAAGATAAGATTTTTACATTAAACTTGGAATCTGCATGACTGTTTAACATCATTAAGGGAATATTATATTGACTGCAAGTAACTGGCTTCCATGTGGTTATATCAATCTATTTCTGTAAGACTGTACACTAGTTGTTCCCCTAGAGTACTCCTTGTAATGCTGAGAAAGTGTCAGAAATAATGACTGTCTACCTATATCTGCAATAAAACGTAGAGCATGGATATTATAGTTGTAAGTATCAAAGATTTATTTCATGACTGCAGGTAATGATGAATCTTTTAGCACAACTAATGTCTAGAGGAAACCTCTCTTCTTCTCTGAGCTGTCACATGGAGACTATTTATAGGGCCCTTAGTGCTGTGGGGCTTTAGCATAAAGAGGCAATGTGTCTGAGGTGCCACTGGATGGAAATGTTAGCAAGGGCTCCCTCTCATTGAAGATCTTTTAGTAGATGGCATTAGATTCCCTCTCTGTGTGTTTACGTCCCCCCAAAGACAGGGGACAGATGTTTAACATCAGACCATTAATCCCTTAGCCCAGGTTCCTGTGACAGCGCAAACCCAACAGAATGAGCCCTTTGCCTTTGCTCAGTGTAAATGCTGCAATTTACTGCTGATTTACAGAGTAGGGTCAGGCCATTAGAAACTTGGCAATCTTCTGTACAGCTGGAAAACAATATGCATGATAAGCTAAAATTCAATACCTTCTTGCACTAATTAAATGGGTTCCCACCAGGACGAAAACACAAATTACAAACAGGGTTTTTCTGCATCCCTATGCATTTTTCCCTGCAGATGTGACCAGGCTTTATTTAGGTCCGTTTCTCCTGACCACAGTCAAAGATTTAACTCATATCAGCAGGATGAAGAGCTGCGCTCTGTTCAGCACTGTTTCCATTGTCTATTTTTCCCATTCCCTGTTCCCATAGTCCTGGTTTTAAACTAGCTGGTTTATTCCTCCTCGTTGGTCAGGGCAGGCAGGTGGACAACGAAACCAGCAAGGAATGCTACAAAAATCCCAGCCTAATTTCATTACACAGATGGGCATTTAGACGACAGATGCATCCCTTAAACTAGAAGCTCACAAAACATTGTCATTCCAGAAAACAAAACAACAGCAATACAACAGCATCTTTCATCACAAGTCCAGGATAATTAACCTTATTGCAGGACAGTACCATGAATCTCTGTCAGCAACTGTCATCTGGTGACATTGTGAACATAAGCAAATATTTAAGCAAATTTGTTCTGAAGCATAAAAGTAAGAAAGTGACAGATCTTGTAAAGAGAGTATTTTAGGGGAAAAACACCACCAACAGACAGAAGAGCCATTTCATACTTCTGAAATGTGCCTGAAATAATTGGAATTCACGCATCTGAAATACAAACTCTGTCATTCATCAACCCAAATAATAGTCTTGATATACTTATAAGCCCCCGAATAAAAATCTAAACAGAGCATGTGTGTTCAGGTGGGACTCTGGAGCTCTCCCAGCAACATTTTGCTGAATAGTGAATAATATTCAGCTCAAGTATGGTTTGCTTCCAGACTTATTCACTGAGAAGCAACAGCAAGATTCTGAACAGCTGGAGGTTTAAGTAAAAAACAAAAATAGCTACAGGCTTTAACTCAGATATAAATGGTATGAATAATAACAATAAAAAAATACCTGGTAACTATAAATCTCATCAACCAATGCAAAAGAACATTCTAAATCTATTAATATTTCCAGAGACATTATCTCTCTGCCACCCCACTGCTTTGTGACTTGTTGTATCAGCCATATTATTTGCCTTAAAGCACGAGTTAAGTGTTTTTCTTCCCCTGTGAGGAGAATCGTCCACAACCTTCACAAGCTACAGCCCACTGCTCCCCTGCAGGAGGACTGGAGCATCATTAACAACGGGAGACACTTCAGGCACAAGTTGAGGCTCCAGTGTCTCCAAACCTTTCTGTCTCCCATCAAAATTCATATCCTGTCACTATTCTAGGAGCAGAAAGGCTTCTCATTACAGCATCATTCCCCTCTTGCAAGAAACATTGATTGCTGCACTGGTGGCTTTGGAAGGCAAAGATGTAATTTAGCAAAATAATGTACCATGCTGATTAATTTAATGTAGCCCATGACTAATTATGGTAATTCATTACATCTACAATTAGGCTAAGTAATTTATTGCACTGCAGTCTCATAAAGCAGAGGATTTATATCGAGTTTTGAATGTCACCCAAAGGACATTTCTGTACCTTGTCTTTACTGAGGCGGAATAAGGCTGCCAGCTGAGATGAGCCCAAAAAAAAAGAGGGGCGGGAAGACCCCCACGCACCCTTCCTCTGCCATGTTCAATGTTTGTACTGTGGGCAGCATGCAAGCGCAAGCTTCTCTGGCTACAGCCTCCTCCAACTGAACCTTTGTGCAGATTATTTGGCATTTCTTTCCATTTCTTTTAAACCACATCACAATTTCATTCACTGTGAGCCCTGGACACCTGATACACCAAATAGAAAACCTGCTGGGCTGTCCCTGAATATGATTTGGAAATGACCAAGGAAAAAAAAAAAAGTGGAAAAAACCCCCACATTTATTCTCTGTGGGTTTCTCTGTTGCTTTTGCAGAGTACATTGCAGTCTATCTCAACAAAGGGATTTGCTCACCTCGGAAAGATGAAAGGGGGACATCTCCCTTCACTTCAGAAAGCCGCAACGCGCACACGGCATTATTGTGAAATACAACCTCACTCTTACCCTGCAGCAGGGTTTGCTCCAGCAATGGTGTACTTCAGAGACCAATTTGTTTAGCTGATCACTGTCTCTTTGACGTGGCTGCAAATGTTACCTTTCTTTTTCAATCAAAAACACAGCAGGGTGTGCCATCTGTTTGGCACAGCCTTCCCTCTCTTCCCCGATGCCTTTTTGTGCAGATCATTTTACATGGCAATTTGCACGGATCTTTTATACCTTGATTTTGGTAAACATTTCTGTTTTCTTTTTTTAAATAACATGTCACTCTGCTGAGTATCTTCAGTGTTCAAAAAAAAAGAAGGTAAAAAAAGCAGTGTGAACACAGACAGTAAAATGGAATAAAAAGTATTTTAAAAAAATATTTTCTGAGCAAATGGCTGCCTGTCATTACATTGATTATTTAAAATAGACATGTTTACCAAGACTGCCTAACGCATTTTACAATCCTGTGTTCCACATCATTTTCCTCCTTATATTTTACCTGGCAGGCACAGCTAATCAGAAGATTAATTTAACCATTTGAAAGACCTTTTTAAAGCAGGTTAACAAAAAAATAGCCACCGTATTAAATTGTCATTATATAACAAAAGCTAGCAGTAAAGCGGTTAACTATTTTTTGCCCAGCTCAGATGCTGCTCAGAGCAATGAAACCCCCCAAAGTAGGAACAGATGATCAGCACCACAAGCTGAAGCCACAGGGATGCTCGTGGAGTTGTGAATGCTTCATGGCATACAAATGAATTATCCTCATTCTTCTTCTGCCGGAGCATATAGGCCAGACCTCATTAGGATTCCATATCACTCTGCTTTTCTAATGTTAATGTTCCAGTTATATAAGAAATGTGAAAAGGGGCTACATATCCACTGGGGGGAGGGGGGGTTCTGGTGATGCCATATTTATGGTCAACACAATGCCATAATTTGGAAAGAGGAACTTGATATTTTTGAGGAAATTACTGTGGTTTCCGATCTTCTCCCTCAGTTCTAAAGCAGCATTATGTCCTCTCCTCCCTCTAATAAGCAGGTTTTAATGGTGTGCCTATCCCATAGTTACAGCCACTGCAATAAGAGATTTTATAGCTTCTTTTTTTTGTTGTTTTTTGGAGGGGGAAGATGCCATGACTAAACATCAGATTATGAAAGCTTCGAGTTCATTTTGCTGTGAAAAGTAACACTTTATGTTAATAAAAAACTGTAGGAGTTTTCACCATCCAGGAATAACTCGGACATTAGGCTGTGTTCTTTTGTCTGGAGAGCAGCAAGCAGGGTAATGAAAACAAAACCTGCCGAGACATAAAAATACAATTTATACCTTTTTATCAAGCAAAGAGAAAGTTGGTTAACGTTTGAAAAGGGAGCAGTAATGTATATTTATTGACGATTTTATTGTAATAATTAGATGTTTACACAGTCTGGACATTGTGGCTAAATCACTTCCAGCATGTTTATTTGTAAAGGGCTGTTTTCAGGGCAGTGCAGTAGGCTCATTAAGAAGACAGACTGCATTAAGATTCAAAGAAATTATTACTTTCCAGGCTTTGCTTCACTGGTTTAGATTTAAAACAAAATTTAAAATAATTTAAAATAAACAAAAAAAAATTAAAATTAATTTTAAAAAAAGAAAAAACTGAAAGAAAAATTAAAAGCCCAACAGCAATATCATCCAAATACCCAACAGACTGGAAAGGATCAAGTAAAATGGAGAATATTTTCTCCTGTAAAGGAAACTTCATCTTTTCTGTTCCAAAATAATCGGGTATTGTACATTTGAAACAATATACAACATTGTGGATGCCACTCTTTGTGGCTATTAATATATATTGCTTCAACACTTGTATTTATTTTTTTAACACTCCAGCTAAATGACCACATGATATTTAAGATATATCTTCCTTTTTTATTTTATTTTTCAAATAGTGCTGTTAGTAGACTTTTAGGAAGTCTTTAAGTCAGCATTTGGTTTATGTATTATTTGATGTGTAAGTCCTTTTTTTTTTTCCCTTCAGCTAAAGAAGGATCACTTTTTACTACAGTTCTTCAGAAATATTCATTATTAACCTGGAAACTATTGCATATGTTTGATTTTTATTTTTTTTTAGGCAAATAAGTGAAACTTTCATACTTATTGTCTACAGAACCCTATTTGGAGGCCAATTCACTAAACAGTTTACAGCGATTTTTTTAGATCTGGAGTGAATTTCATACATGGAAATAGAAGCTAAACACCAACTACAGATTTTTCTGGTTTTACAAAGGTAAGAGAAAGGAAGGCAGCTGAAATGGAAAGAGTTCCCAGCAACGCAGCCTTGATGAACAAGTCCTTCTACATCAAGTTATGCACAGAAGAGCACTGTGCTGCATTTAGTGAAGTACCCATTTTAAAATTTAAAATGTCTTTAAAAATTAAGGCAGTAAATAGGCTATAATGTTGCTTCTGTCTAAGTATGTTTCCATTACAATTAAGTAATCAATATGCAGTATTTATTGCTGGAAGATTATGCACAACAAGGAGCACACAAGAGGTATCTGTGCTTAAACCTTCCTCGTTTTCCTTTAGCTACTGTTGAGCTACTTTTCCCCAGAAGTGGACTCATTAAATGCCATCCAGTACATCTATATAAATGCTGTATACTCCCTGCTCTGCCAAATAAAAACAAAAATCATAAAAGAAATTGATAAAGAGATATCAGTTTGCAAAGAAACTACTGGGTTATATTTCTTGAGAGCTTCACCAGTCAACTTCCAAACTTGAAATATTACAGATTTAGTTTTACAAGTCAATCACAGCAATATATTTGGCCTCGTAATTACTGTCAGTTTTGACAGGGAAGGCAATAATTTTTTTTTCCTGACGTGAGTTTCAATAAAATCAGGTAGTCACATCACAGAACACTTTCTTTCACAGAGAATTAAAAGGACTTCTCGTAAAGAATACTGCCATCATTAAATATATGTCATGCATTCATTCAAGAGTATGGGGGTTAAAAAAAGGGGGACTACCTTTACAGGTGGACCTGATCCAAAGCCTATTATAAGGACGAGAATGTTTCTATTTACTTGAGTGAACTCTGGAAAAATCCCTTTCTGTTCTCAGAAGAGGGGAAAGAGACAACAGACAAAACTGAAGGCTATTTTTATCTTTTTCTCTATTTCCTAAGACACCCAAGTGGGAACTAAAAATTAACTACCTAAGGTGAATAAATGGCTACAATTTGAAATTGTAGCCATTTTGCTAACAAATGCATAAATGAAATGTTTTCCATGGCAATTAGAATCAATGTAATTTTGCATATAGTCAAAAATTGTTTAATATCTGTTACAGCCAAACATGCTTTAAGGAAAAATTCTTTACCTTTTTTAAAAAATATTGATTGTGGGCGAAAATAATTATGGAGGTAATGAACTAACATGCTTGTTGGGCAAGAAATAGTGAACTTGGTTCCTGCTTGGAGCCTGTGAAATTGAAGGAGGATGAGAAACGCATGAACCCACAGATCAGCAGCATTTTTATTGTACCAGACAAAGACTGGACTTGTATTTATTCTGTCATATCAGAGTGGTGTCAGCTCACCACTGACTTACAGAATTGCAGAAAACTGGTCTGGAACAGACCTCAGGAGGTGATTTAGTACATGCCCCAACCCCAAGGCAGGAATCGCCATGGTTCAGTCATTCCTAGCAGGTGAGTTCATTCCCTGCAGGTTCTCCAAATCCTCCAGAAATGGAAATCACAGAAGCTCCCCAGGCAACCAACCCCAACACTTCACTGCCCTCACCATTGGAAAGCTTCACCTGCCTGATCTGCCTCTACCTGGAAGCCTGTTATTTCTTGGTGTCATCCATGATTAACGTGATCCCATTTAGCAACTAGGGGTGTAAGCCTTACTGCAAACAAAAGGTCACTCAGGCATCCCTAACATAAGATGGAACAAATGATAAAAATTACCAATTTGCAGTTTCTTCTAAAGCTATGCCCTGTGTCACCCACCCTTTGTTCAGAATGGGTTGAATTACACCCCAGGCAGACCAGAGCAGACACTGCGCAGGCTCCTGGCTGGGGAAGAGCCATATTTCCTGCTACTTTCCAAACATGCAACTCCATTAAGTCATCAGGATTGGACTTAATTATGAGAGCAATAAATTTGGCCTAGAGAAAATCGAATAAACTGGGAGACATGGGGACTGCCAGTGGTCCACATACGGATGTTATAATTCTGTGTCAGTATACTCACATAACAAGAGAAATCCTCATTTATCATATACACTTACTCCTTCCTTCACTGAAAGGCCAGAGGCACAGCCAAAGCATTCATCTGCCATTGACAGCTGTCTATAATAAAGGTTGCTGAAGACAATACTAGTATCTGCCCCTACACAATTTAGATTTGGTAGGGAGCAGGAGCAGACAATGAAACAGACGGGGTCAAACACAACTTTTCTTACAGCTGGCATACCTGTGACATTTTTAGGAGAGTAAAACCCAATTAATCCTGGCATAATCAATCAGATCTCAGCCCAGAGTGTGCAGACCATCAGTGTGTGAACTGGGAGTTTAAAATGAGTACCACATAAAATACTTCCATCTGGTTACAAGAACTATCTTACGCCAAAGAGATCTTCTCTGGAGATCAAAACCACCAAAGCCATTCACTTTGTGTTCATAATACTTCCTGTATTTGTTAAGTGCTGGGCACAGAGTGGTTTTGAATATCAAGAACCACTTCATAGATAAACTAGCATCCTGTATCCAGGTGCCTAATTCAGGGTTAGTGGTATCCTTTAAATTCCAGAAATTAACTTTCCACAATATTACCAATTTGATTTTAAATCCTGAATTTCACAGGAGTAAGAAGTTTCAGGAGCACTTCCAATGAAGCCAAGGGAACTACGTGACTAATGCTTACTCTTGTCAATGAGGAGTTAATATTGTGAATTAAGAAATACCTATATAACTTCCTCTGAGTTAAAGGGGGAGTCACATGGCTAAATTCCCTTGTTTCAGACTGTACATGCAGAACTGATTGTTTTCAAGAAGCAGAAAGTGGAAAAGACAGAAGACACTTCTGTCATTGACAACTGCCTACATTTCAATTTTTTTCTGTAATACCAGCAGAAATGACAACACTTAGGATGAGCAGAACATTCAAGAGCCCACAGACATAGGAAGGGCAGACACTAATAAGTATTATGATAAATGTAGTCCGAATAGCTACTGTAATTTCAGTTAATACATTTAGCAAACAGTATGTCTACTGTTACTGTTAACTAGACAAAATTATTGAAATAATTGTCTGAATTATCACAATTCATTCATAATCAAACACTGTTTACCAAATGAAATACATATGCTCTCAGTAGCTGGTCAGTACTCTGTTCAATGATCCCTATGAGTCACCCTGGTCAGTTTTTGACTGAATTATTCAAACATATATTCCCCGTGTTTCAAATGTTATGACATCTAAGCAAGAGTATTTTGCATGAAGGCCTCCTTAAGATCAACGAAAATGTAGAAAATGGAATTCCACTGAAATACATTATCATTACCATTTAATGAAATGGGCTAGATGAAATCCCTTTGTGGTCCACGTATGCTTCTCGTAATCATCAGCTTGTCTGAGGACACGCAAATGGGAACACTTCACATCATGGCTTAATATGCCATTCTGTCAGATCAGGCTATAATTCAAAACCCTGATCCACACCTGATGGACAAACACCTGCATAAATTTCTAGATCATTGAATTTATTAGAGATGTTCAGAAGCAATGCTGCAGCTGAAAGGCCCAAGATAATATCAAACATAGATCAGTAAGGCTCAGTTTTCAGCAAAGGGCCAGACATGAAGCACTTTGTTCTCGACTTGTCAAAGTCTGACACAGAGCACCACTGGTATGGATTCAGGTTCACATTCTCAAGTGGGCATTTGCATAGGCTCCACCTGAAACATTCACTTAACCCAATTCTCTAAAAATCTGATGTTTTAGGAAGACATGTCATGGTACATATTCTCTTCTTCATAATTTTGTATTAGTAAATTAATGCAAGACTAAAGCAAAGATATTCATATAAGAGCAAGTCATAAGCATGGTTTAGTGAGAGAGATTATTCTGGATGATGCCTCTGCATTTTGAACTTTCACTCACCTGAAAATTTACAAAGCCCAGGATAGAAGACATTTGTTTCCGACTGCTGCCTTTAAAGCAGTACGAGATACATGAGAGGGCAGCAATTCTGGTCACAAGTCAATAATGACCTATAGGTGACCTTGGGTGACTATCATAGGACAGTGAGCAGCTGAATTGGTAATCTCAGTCTAGAAGTGATTAAGTATACTGTGTGAGTCTCAGAAGCAGAAACAAATTAATGGATAGGAAGATGGTTAGTTTATAGACCTTCCAAAACAGTTCTCACAATTGCTAAAGTGGATTGCCTATTTTTTGTCAAGTAATGGAATTCCAGATGCATAG
The DNA here is from genome assembly GCA_013397135.1 of Pachyramphus minor. NCBI lineage: Eukaryota > Metazoa > Chordata > Aves > Passeriformes > Tyrannidae > Pachyramphus > Pachyramphus minor. The sequence continues at coordinate 219,172 of VYXB01010498.1, forward strand.
ATTACCCACCCTGATCCCTTTCACAGTGGTCTAATACCTTAAAACTAAATCCAAAATCAGCTTGAAAATAAGGAGAAAAGTTGTTGCAAAACAGGAGTCTGGAGTATTTTACTAGTACAGACAAACAAAAATTACTGTCACAAAATACAGAGATTTTGATAAGAGACAGCTGACACAATGCACTAAGATGGTGGGAAATGCAGGATGACAGGAGTTATTAGAATAGAGCCTTTCAACAACTGGAAATAACTGCTTTTCAAAGCCAGAAATACCCTTTTCCTATAGTAAGGGTAGTGTGGCCATTATGAGCATGCCGACACAAACACCTTTCAGAAAGGAGAAACCAACATCGAAACATGATTGTAGGTGACGATATAATAAACCCCATTCCTTCCTACACATACATGTGCATTCATGCCTTACCGCTTTTAATTTAAATATAAGGAAAGAATGCCAGTCCTCTCGGAGGAGAGACAGAAAAGGAAGAAGATCCCTGTGCTTTCCTGATGCCATGTGACTGTTTACAGATTTCATCTTTTCCCTTCCAAACTGAACTCAGAAGTCTCAGAGGCTGAAGACCACCAATGAATAAAGTGAGTTGCCCATGCCTGTCAGACTGCCTGTGCTCTGCCTTTCTCATGCTGACCCTATTAGATTTGACTATTAAAAAGCAGCATTGGGCCATGTCAGCTCTTGGGTGGGAGACTGCCAAGGCACACGTCCATGCTGCTGGTGTTTGAAAGATTGATAATGATCCTGTGCAACACTTTTTTTCCTTTAAACCAGGCAGTTCTGCACGGGGGTCAGTTCTGTGGTGCTACATACCTGTCTTGTAGCATGAGGTGTAAAGCTAAAATCCTGATTGCCTGTGGCCGCTAAAAATCCCAAGGCACTATGTACAAATATGCAAGCAATTACGGCAGACTGGAAGTGGCCAAACTGGTAATTCTCTTCTGCCAACATAAATCCTCCCACTGTAACTGAATGTGGATTTTTTTTTTTCATCTCACAGCATAAAGTTTAAAGTCTTGCTGTAAAATGCTCATTAGCCATCAAATATCTTTATGGAGTAGCACTTGCTTTACAATAGAGGGTGAAAGGAAGTTTGTTCTATGGGTTCTGAGTCAGTGAGGATACTTTAGGATAAAAGCTCCAACACATCAGTTTGCTAGAGCAGAAAATTAATAGAGATAGATTGGTTTTTAGTGGCATTTGAAACTATCTGCCTCTTCATCTACCAGTAGCTCTTCTTCTTAGACTGCCTGCACTGTTGTATTTTATTCTCCCACATGCTGCTACAAGATGACACCTCGGAATTTTAAGCTTTTCTTGTTAATTAAAAGATTTGTTCCTCCCAAAGGGCTGGGAAGAAACTGACATTTTCAGTTTTAAATTTGACTCATGTTGGCATAGCTTCCAGGTGCAGAGGTTCTGCCTCTACTTTGCTTTGAACTGAGCTCCCTATGTATTTCTCTGTATGGGATTTTGGACTAAGGAAAATTCCATACAGCATAAACAGAATTGTTTAGATCACATTACAAAATCACTCCTAAACAAATTCGTAAAAGATTATATATAATGATATAACAATTCATGGCTTATCACTGCCTTATCTGCTTTACAGTTTAAAGGGAAAATATATATTCCTTGGCACAACACAGTTGGGTAAGAAAAGCTGCATCCCTTTGATCTGCACAGCCTCAGCCCTTTTTACTTCTTTCTGTAACAAGGAAAGATCAGTTAATTCACAATTTCATCCCAGAAGCATGAAATACTTGTGCTTACACCCAGCTTGAATCCATGATTTTAAGTTCATAGTGTGAAGTTGGTTGGTCTTGGTCCCTCACAGTAAGACACTGGATGCTGGGCAGGAAATGAACTCCAAAGCAGAGATGCAGATTTGACAGAGCACTCTTCGCTGAGCTCAGTGTCAGGTTTTTTTAAATAAAGATGGAGTTAAGCAGACACTTCTTTGAGAAATGTCAGCTTCAGAGAAACCCTGGTAAGCGAAGATCTTATGGACTTTATCAGTACCTTGTGCTATGTAAAGTGGAAAGTTGTTTATAAGGTTTCCATGCATATGCTTATTCCCACAGTTACATACTAATAAATTTTTCATCAACTTGAGGGAGAGAGATGAGAGAAACGTCAAAAGGCTTATGCAGCTGAAGAGCACACCATTGTCATCTACCTGGGTACTTTAATCACATTTTAATATTTTACAGCTTTCCTAGAGGTCCCACTGAACTTTATCAAGCCACAATTCTGATCGATACCCACAACTTCATTTTGCTTTACCTGAGATAGAAAAATGGATTTCTATCATTTGGTTTAGAGAAGTCAGTGCCATTCTTTTGTTTAGTTTGGCTTATAGAAATAATTGCATCTCTTTCAGAAAGAGGACAAAGGGTATTCAGCAAAAGGCACTTTGAAATTCTGTTGCCTGTTTTTGAGTTACTGTTCCAGGATCCTGATGCAGAAGCAAGCAAACTCAATAGCTTCTCAGTTTCAACAGCCTTTGGATGAGGTTTTAAAGGGTTATTCTTTACACTCCTTCCAATACTGTGTCATACTCAGACTGCAGAGCCAACAAAGAAAGAAGTTTATGTATTTTGCTTTGAATATAGAATAGGAACTTAATTAGCATTCACTTTCAGCTTAATTCCAGTCACAGAAAGTTTTTATCATTAATAGGGGACCAAAAGGTAAGCCAAGACATATCACTTCTCTAAATCTTATCCATACATCTCTCTGATGGAAGAACCGGTGCATACACTGCCATCAGTATGTGTAATTAGTGGCAGTATGCTACGAGATGCTGGAAAAAAATGTGAACCAGCTATCCGTATACAGAAGTACATGAAAAAATACTAAAGAGTGGCATGGTTATATCCGGGTGCTTCTGCTATAGAAAGCATTTGTATTACCCTTACTTCTCTGAATAAATTCAAGTGACAGCCCCATTTCATTTCTTCATTCAGTCTGGAGGCCAGATGGCATTAGAATCATTTACTTCACCTTGTTGTGCTTAATTACTACAATCAACACACTATTTTCCAAATTAATCATAACAAAGTAATTTCATTAGTAACACAGCAGGCTGTTGAATTATTAGCATCATAACAGTTTGCAAACAATTAAACTTTATTTGAACCTTAAAAATTTGCAGAGTAGAACATTATTATAAGATCTAATGGCAGGATCGTACAAATCCAGAACAGAGCAAATAATCAAGTAAAATGCTGTACAATATATGAGTTACAATCACCTTTTATAAAATTCACTCTCTCACAGCTCATGGAAAGGCAAGCGCAACCTAAGCGAACAAAGAAAATAATCTGATTAGCGTTTTCTACCTCGGAGTTTTGTTTCAGTTGTATTAACAGAGATTTTCTTATCCAAAAAAGGTTATGTTATTTGCACAGATTTAAAGTACGCCGTTCATTCGAGACGTTATTCCAAGACATTCCCAGTGAGTTTCAGGATATCTTTTATGTTTTGAATGTTAAGGCAGTTTGTTTACTTCCCCTCCCCCCTTCCCCCAAGAAGGGAAAGCCCTAAAGCAGAACTACAGACAAAAGCCACTTGATTTCTTGGGTTGCCACCACCCAGGAGAGGCCGCTCTGGGCAGCCCTGCCCCTCATCGCTTGGGTAAGGACTCCCTCTCCTGGAAAAAAGGCAGAAGCGGCGCGGGACAGCACGGAGGGGGAAGGGGACAGGGACGGGATCGGGATCCGCCTCCGCCTCCTCCCGTCCCATGAAAATTTGCTGCCACCCAGCGCCGCAGCCGCGCAGCGCAGGGCCCGGGCCGGGCCCCCCCGCCTCGGCACCGCCACCCCCGCGCCGGCCCCGCGCTTAATCAAGTCTCGTCCGTAGGCACTTGGTCTCAAGGAGATGGGGGAACGGGGGGACAGGGTTTATTCCCGAAAAAAAGTAGGTGGTGATGGTGGAGGGATTCGGAATCACGCAATTAATAAAAAGCCATTTCGGTGGGCAGATTTATGGCGCTGCCATGTTAACAAGGGAGAAGGAGCGTTTCCAGCTCTGCTATTAACGCTTCACATTCTGTACACAATCCACCGGTACGCTTGACAAATTAAAGTAGTAAAAGATCTGAAGACTATAATCTATCACTTTAATGCTTTGCTGATAAGGCACAGAATCCATTTCAATGACTATCTCTTTTTTAAAAATTAAAACAAAGCTGGGTACCCTGTTTGACGTCTACTAGAATTCAGTGTACCAACAAGGATCGTACATTACCCAACACGAGGCATAACATCTTAGTTTACTGAAAGGATCTGAATTCTGAGTTCAGACTAACCTTACCTTTTAACCCACACTGTGCTCAGGATCTGCCTGAAGCGTAAACAGCACAAGCAGCTACACAGGGACCTGCACAGGCTCAGCAACTTGCAGACTGGCCTGATCTGCCTCCTTGGCAGATTAAGGGTCTCACAAATCAACTGTGTGGGAAGACTCAAAAAAGTTGATCTTGCATGCTAATGGTAAAGCATGTCTCCAAAACAAGAGTATTTAAAGTATTAACTCTGACTTGCCCAAACCCCTTGTCCATAAGTGGTAGTATTTTAGCGTACTTTTATGTTTCAACCGATGTTTTCAGCCACAAAGTTCTGGATTTGACAGCGAGACTGCAGGTACTACTCCACATAGCACTGAAGATCTGTTGCACAACTTGTATCAGAATTCCAAGGTATTCAGATTTGACTCTGCAGAAGTATCTGTAAGGTACAGATAAAATATTCCACTTTACCGTGGACAAAAATATGTTTTACCTGCAATTTAGCTCATGTTGACTGAGAAAAAATGGTGGGGTTTAATATATTTTCACAAATTTTCATAGAATTCCATCTCCAAGTCAGAAGGGTATCCACACAGGCCAAATTATTACATCAGCAAAATAATCAAGCCTTCATTGTGTGTCAACAAAATAATAATTAACAATACAACACTAAATGTATGAGAGAAATAAATCATTGCCTAAAAACTAATGTAAAAAACCATTTGGAAACAGAGTACCCTGAAGACTTGCAATATTTCCCTCGATTTTCCGGTGAAACTGCACAAGACATCCAGTGAGCATTAAAAGGTTAATGCATGCATGAACTGAGTAATAGTTTACCCTCAAAGTTCAGCTTAATTTTTCTAAATCTGAGGCACAGGAAAAGATAGCAGAATTCCCTGAAAGAACACAAACCTACAGCTATAAAACTGCTAGCATGTTAAGGAGCAACAGGCACTATATGGCTGCATGTGCCCCATATGTTAATTACCATCTATTTCATTTCCTATCGTTACAATTCTGTAAAAAGTGACTAAGAGGAACATTTCCTTAGAATTATGATCAATTACAGTTTATAATGTTTAATATACACAAGGCAACGATCTGACTACATTCACTGAAACCACAAAATGTGTACAGCAGAATCTTCCTTCAGTGGCTGGGTCTGTAAACTGCAGCTGCACACCACTCTTGATTTCAAGTGCAGATTTCTCCTGATTAGGGAGAGGGAAGTTGAAAGTTCATCCTTAACCAAAAAACCTCAAACACGCATATCAAACTGAGTCCAAGTATCTTCCACAGTTTTCTGCAGAGAGAGATACATATTACTAAAGTAACAAAACTAACTAGAAACAGCACCAATTTTATTTTTAAAAAAATCTGCCAAAGGAACATAGTTATTAAATATATCATCCTTTGTACACTGTGGTTTAATATTTCATACAGAATCCCAGAAAAAAGGTATTTTAATTGAACCTTCAATATATTTTGCCATAATCTTTATGTTAACAGGACTCCTACAAAGGTTCCAGGAAAGACATACTTATGAAACAGAGAACAAGGGAACATAGAAGCCATTACAGAAGATTGGATTAAAATGTACTTACCCAGGCCTCTCAAATATCATACATCTCCATTATGTAGGCTTTAGGCACCAAGCCAACGGTTCCCTTCATTTCTCCTACCCACCAGCCATATTCATCGTACTCCTAATTGAAAACAATATGCAGTATTAACCTTTAGTCTGATATAAATGCAATAGAGTTTTGTATGCAACTCCTTATGGATGCTTTGTCTTATATACAGCTATAACCATTTTAACTCAAAATTAAAACATTATATCTTTTTGTTATAGGCATTCACATGCAGAGTTAGGCAAAGGCAGAAGCTAAATTTTAAAAAGGCCAGGCATACTCAGGAAGATTTCTTAATTATGACCACACTTCTCTAACACCTACTAAAAATATCCTCCCTTCATCACAAATACAAAAACCTTAACTTTGTAACTAAAATCTAATAGCACAACATAGACATATAAGAATCAACAGGGATTCTTTCAGTATGAAGAAGGCTAAACTCAAACTTACAATCAACTTCTTTTAAAAACTACTTTGCTCAAATGTGAAGGGAACACTACATATCTAATACATAATCTTCCTATGGACAAAGTCTACTATTGCTTTAGGCTTGCAGAAATTCTATGGCAGATCTCATATGCCTGACAGATGACTAATGTACTTTTGTTTGAAATTTGTTTAGGCTTAGTGAGATAAATATGAAACAAAATGAATTATAATAGTTTAAAGAAATAATATCTTCCAAAAGCAATACCAAGTAAGAGTATTGTGGTATCCAAATTTAATTTTTTCCTATGAGATAAATATTTTAAGATCAATTCTAACAGTGGTTCAATAAATTTTAACAGCTGAAATTGCACACACACATATATTGAGTTACAAATGAAGTATTATTAAAACAGAGACCCCACTGAAAACTGAATGATTCGTAAGATAGAAATTACTTTGGAACAAACATGAAAAATACAAAATACACAGATCTCTCTGATAAGCAGCATCTGCTTCCCGCTACACTGTTCTTGTGATGAGAAGATAAAAGGCTGTAGGATTTTGAATTACTGGTCCTACTGAGATAAAGCTATTATTTTGACTGTAGATAAAGTTTTTTGGTTACAAATAGTCAAGTGGAGCTTAAGGGTTAATGGAGTTTCATTAGAGCCTGAGCTATAATGATTTGCTGCTGGCATATTTTGCCTGGTCAAGAGTTCTCTGGGGTCCTATGAGCTGCTTAGTGTACTCAGCGCTCCCTGTGCTTTAACTACGATGAAGCCCTGCTGATGGCCCATCTTCATATGAGCCCTGGCTTTCTTTTGCTTTTTGTTTTTGCCATTTTTTTTAAATTGCTTGCATGCAGGCACACACACTAATTGTGGATGGCTAAACACTAGTCTTAAATTAAACATTTTCCTCCTTCTCTTAACGGTGAATTGGTGATTTGAAAGATTCTATCCTGCTATCCATAAAATACTGCAGCAAATGTGATTTAAAGGAAACCCACATAAAAAGCAGCAGGAACACCTTCATTTATGATGTGAACATGCAAACGAGAAAGCTGCAAAAATAATTCCACCTTCTTCTCCCTTTCACTGCAGATGATTGCTGGGGATGGGTCTGGTCTTGAAAGTCTAGAGGCATCTATCTGAATCTGATCTTCAGTGCACACTGCTCTCCACAGAAGTTAAGAACTGCTCATAACCTTTCCCATGGGGCTTCACATTAACACCCCAAATCCTTAAAGGCAAAACAATACCCTGACACTGAGGTTTATAATGTTCCAGATCAGCCTGTTTAAAAATCTATGCTTTATCTCGCAATACACTGTCTAAATATACAAACTGGATTTCAAGACTGCAGTGGGAAATTGCTGAAAGGAGTGGCACTCACGTATACTACTGGAATCTCAGCAATAAATCTCTCCAAGAGAAAGCAACAAAAGATTTTAAGCTGCTACACGGAATACGCGAAGTGACTGACAAGAGTGATTAAGCAAGTTTTGCTAGACATCAGCCAAAAAAACAAACAATACATGAAATGAGGGAAGTGGCTCAGTTAAGCGGTCATTAACTGCATATGACAAATGGCACAGAAAAAGACTGTGGATTACATTACCCATTGAAAATGTTCCACTTAGCAACACTCCATGAACTTAGACACAATTGTTTTTAAAGAAACAATTCAGATACCTCAAATTAAAATTAAAAGCATGCTGCTGTTTTGAAAACTTTCTGGTTTTTGCTACTTACTAATACACCACTTACTGCTCTGGCATGAAGCTAAGTGAGAAGATGAAATGAATGTTGATGTAACAGACTAGTAAACTAATTTAAGGATTCACTGCAACCATTATACCATACAGACAATATTGCAATACAGAAGCTTTTACTTTACATTACTATTCTTTGCATGGGTCTCAAGAGCAACATGAATCCCAATTAAACTATCTGCTGTCTATACAAGTCTGAACAAAAATACAATGCAGATATCTGGCTACCAAGAACATAAAACTTTAATCTCAGGTTTTAGAATAATTAGATAGCACTCCCTTTTAAACTGATTAAAGTACAGACATTTCTCTTTAAACTCCTAACCACTCCTTCCTGTCCTCCATACCACAAGAGTGCTTAACTAGTGAGGCAGATAAGCAGCCCCCTAGTCCTTTCTTGAAGTCACACATAAAATCCAAATTGATGTATTGTTTCTATCAATGTTATCAATTATAAACTCCCTCACAGCAATATAATTTAATTAATACACTGCTGTTGTGAGGTCCATATGTCTATTATTGCTGGTTAAGATGTGTAGAATAAAAGTCTACGGTTTACATTTGTGGGAAATAATGATTACTATGCAGAAGCATTAATATGCAGAAGTTAGGAGTTTTATAAGAATTAAAGTTGGGAAGCGCAGGGCTTTTGAAAGCATCAGCTTCAGATCTCAGGTACCACTGGGTTTACCATCTGGTATCCCTCACTGCATTCAGCTCTTAACTGCTAACACAGGCAAGCAACTATACTTCAGAAGGACTGATAAAATAATGAAGAGTCCTTTAATCTACAGGAAACCATTGTAGTCAATTTATAAGAAATATTGCATCCCTTTGTAGGATGTGTAATTATTTTCTATTAATCATGTGCTATAAAGCTACATTATGTGGTTATTCTGTTATCACTAGAAAGAGGCCTGCAGTCAGCTCCTGACAATGTTAGGTAATTACTAACACAAAGCTTCTTTCTCCTTATGTAGAAATGCTATCAAGATCCAGAGGTGCTGTGATGCTCGCTGTATGAAAATAACTCTCCAAAGAAATTCAATAACTGCAAAATGAATTGCTCCAAGGCAAATAGAGGGATAGGAGAGGGGGGCAGGGCCAGATCCAGCCGCCCTGCAATGAGGAGAATGCACAAGTGTGCGGCCACGCTCTGCCATGTGACAGGGAGCACATTTGCCATACCAGGCAATGTTAGCAGGGCTGCGGGGAGGAGGGGGCCACCACAACCCCTGGAAGACAAGCACCAGGGCAATGGAATATATTATGCCCAATAGTACAAAACAAAAACCTTACCAAATGACCAAATGCTTTCTAAGCTACTTCTGCATTTCCACTGTCATAGAGTGGCTTACTTTTTTCCTCACAGAAATTTATTAACCAAAGTGAAGTAATTTCATAGGGCAGCAAGGAACAGGTTATGACAACATGCTGGCAAAACATTCTCTATACCGCGTGCTTTGATAGCAGGGGGAAAAAATCCCATCAGGGTTTACAGTTTCCTTAAATGCTTTCAGTTGAACACTGTAAGCAGGCACTTCTCCTTGTCCCCATCCCACAAATTTCACTGCACTGATGTGTATGTACCCATGACTCCAGGAGACATTGCTAATAAAAGCTTTTCCACTGGGAAAACACAGTAGTTAGAAATACGCTGCCTGTTTTGTACAGATATCTTTTAAATCCAAGATTTTGGTCCTCTATAGAAGGCAATTCTGACATGCAAAAAGAAAAATTTCCAATACAGTCTCTACCTTTAGAACAGATCCTCTGCCTAAATTAGGTTCTCCAGATGCTTTGCACCATATTAACTTCTACTGACTTCAGCAAAAGTTGAGAACATCTGGTTCTTGTGCAATTAGTCCCCATTGTTAAATACATACGGTATGGTTTTTTGTGTTTGTGGAGTGGGTTTCTTTATTTGTTTTGTTTTTTAAAAAGAGTTGCTGAAAATCATCGTGTTTCAATGCCTTGAAGAAAACAATGCAGTGGTATTTTTTTAAAAAAACAAACCACAACTGAATTCAACATTTTTCTCCTTCCCTCTTCCAGTGGCACTGTGAGTAATATTCACTTACAGGCTGAATACCTGCCAACCTTAAAGCTGAAAAGCAAAATGTATCTATAGCCTTCTTTGGGGTTCAAATCAGTAGCCTTTACTATCAAGTTAAATATGTGTGGGAAGCAGAGATAATTTTTTTTTCAAAGAATATCCTGGGGGGCAATTTTTGGCAAGAAAATGTTTTAAAACATCTCTAATTCATCCAGGAGATTCATACTAGCTAAAAAGTTTTAGAACTTCCTTTGGTGTAATTGTTGAATGATACACTATCAACCAGGGAGCAGTTTTGGCACAGACTAGCATTTTCTCTAAAAAGCAGAGAATGACAAATGCTCTAGATAAGTGAATGAGACTTCTTCACAGGTAGTAGAGTTGTTTTAAGACAGCAATAAAATGGTCATCTTTAAAAATACAAGCCTGAGATTTATTGTACGGTTGCATTATTAGGTTTTATTTCCCACAATAACATAAGACAAAATAGACACCAATTAAAGATTTCCAATATAAATCATGGTAAGCAGACTGAATTCTGGACCAAAAGTGTCCCCAGAAAACACCCTGGAACAATAAAAAGGCCATTTTATTTTCCATTAGATGACACAAGGCCAAATTTTTTTCTAATCAGGTAGGTAAAGGCTTAAATATTATCAGTATGCAATCCAGCAGACCTAGAGATACTTTGCATTAGTCTTAACTAACCTTCTATCTAAAGGCCTTCAATTTTATCTTGTGTTTAGACATGCATTTATTCACCTCCCCTCCAATGAGGAATATACCTAAACAAGCCAGAAAAAGGGTAATGTACAACTTCAGTGTAGCATTTTAGTTTTGATCAGAAGCATCCCACTGAAGTGAATCTCCCAATGCTCTCACTTTCCCCACATTGGCTAACTTTGCAGAGCACACACACTACATTTATTTAAGATGGAACTAAAATGGAAGATACACTTGAATGTACTCTAACCACTAATTTGTTCTCATTCCACAAAACCACGCTAGACCTCTTCAGACATCAAGCAGCTTTCAGAAAGTGTGGAATCACTAAGTGAGGGCCTCAAGTGAGGCCTCAAGCACTAAGTGTTTCACTCTGCAAAACTGCTCCTATTGGTGCTCCCTATTTGCTAGGGAAGTCACAGGCAGTATGGTCACGGAAACAGAAATTACTCTTAAATACGGATCTCAGTATGCTCAGCCATAAAACAGCCTGACTAAAGAAACACTCAGGATTTTAGTATGCCTTTGATATCTTTTTGAAAAAATACTGAATAAATACATTTTATTAAGATTATACAGAACGTGTACAAAATGCTTAGAGTGATTCTGAAACAGATGCATTGTTAAATTGCATTTTATTTCATAAGCAGTAACCTGAGCTATGGAGATCCTTTGTTTGTCTTTTCAGTAAATAAAAAATACAGGTTGAGATGTGAGCATCTTAACAGACATTTATTGTATTGAAAGAACAAAAATCTGCCACGCTGGAAACCTACAATCACTGAATAAACGGTAATCTAAACACCAAGTTAATGCCCTACTTTCATAAAAAATTGTAGAGCAAAAGGTTAAGTCACAGATGAGATTTCCATGACTCATAAATACCAGAGTGAACAGCACTGGCATGTAATGAAATAATAACAGGTAAGGAGAATTCCAGTTTGAGATATAATTTCTGATTTTAAAATTATTTGCTATTTTAATAAAAATATAAATAAGATGGATATTAAATTAGCTTTAAAGCAAAGAAATGTCTGTAATTCTATTAAGCAGGTGCCTGCTAACTTCTAGAAAAATTTTCATTATTACTTGCTTTTGGCCAATGAAATGATGGAATTTCACAACACAAAACATACACCTAAAAGCAAACAAACTATTACTGCAAGTGCTGCACTTGCATAAATTGTACATACGAAACTTAGGAAAAAAAATACAGCTACCACCATTCACAGTTATCCTTGTTTCTGGAAATTGATTTCTTGAGTAAAGCTATGGGAGATTTATAAAAATGATTGCTATATCATGGTCTGTTTTCCCATTTATCACATGTGCTTGAAAGCAAAGGCAAGCCCATAATTGAGCAGGAGTTAAGAGTAATCATACTTTTAGCAAACAGGACTCCAAAGTGTTACATTTCTAATAGTCAATATTAACTAAAAAATGTCATTAAAGAGTCCCTTTATCATTAGAACTACAAAATATTTTTTTACTGCAAAATGGAATAGGGGCATATAGTTTTCTGAAAGTTCATATCATTCATAGCATAAGTGAAAAAAGACACTTGAATATTCAAGAATACTATAAATTAATAATAATAATATATCTGTACAGATACATTGATCAATTAATCTGAAAATTAACTACTTTTTTGAATAAAGAAAAGTTTTATCCAATAGTATTGAGATAGTTCTGTTAATTCTGCTCAGATTAAAAACTAAACTTTTGAGGGAAACTCTCAAAGGTAGAAAAACCTAGACAAAAATGGGGGGGGGTGTTTTGTGTTGGTTTGGGTTTTTTTGTAAAAAAGTTGGTTTTTAAATCACCTTTAAAACAAGAAAAACATGCTTTTCTACAGTAATTACACTAGTCGGGCACAGGTATCTGTTGTCAGAACATGAGCTCATGCTCCTTGAACTAACATTGAATTTTGATGCTCAGTTTAAAGCAAATTATGGGGGACTTGTCTTTGCATAATGCTTAGCTATTTTAAGAAGTAAACGCTGCAAAATGGAAACCATGCTCATTTTTCTAAAAGTCATTTACCTAAAAACTTATATGTAGCATATTGCTCCTCTTGCTTTATTTAAATTCTATAAATGCCCAAATTTGCTAAAACGATACATAATTATTTCTGTTGTACTAATAATCTCTCTTCTTGGAAACAAAATAGTCACTTTTCCCCTTATTTCTGTAAAGGTATGTGAAAAGCTGGTAAAAATTTATTGCTTTGGCATAACTATTTCTGGGACAGATGAATATCTATTTTATCACACTCATCAGAGCAGGCTACACCATTTATATTTCACTGTAAAACAAAGAACTATTACACGTTGCACAAATATGCTCAATATTTTGTTAATGCTTCACCCTTTCTACTAGAGCACTACTATACCCGTACTTACTTCCTTTTATCAGCAAAATGTGATTTTCAAGAGCAATGTTCATACCTAGCTGACATATGATAGAAAGGCAATAAAGCCATAGCTAGGTTCAGCGGAAGCTGAATTTATGACACCATTTTGGATCCATACACATAAACCCTCTGTCAGTACCTGCATCTCTCATTTCCAACCACTAGATGGTGTGAAAAAATAAAAAAATTGCCTAGGATGCCTGCCGACTCCACAAAATCCAAGTATTAATGTAGTGGATTAGGAAATATTTTAAAGAAAAGTCTTGACCCACTTCAGGATGGCTGAGCTCACTTTTCCTTTGGTTATATTTTCACTTACGAAACAAAGAGCTCATAAATGATCAGACCTTGAAACTGAATCAAGTGGAAGGTTAAGATGGATAATTCTCTGGCACTTTGCCCTCCAACAACCCTAAATTCCGAGCTGACAGTAGTGGCCAACACTCATTTTTCCGAAAAAGCTGTAACAATCTTTAAGCAAAACAGGGCCAAATTTTTGGGCTATATTTTGGAGTAGAAATCAATCCCAGAGAGTGAGAATCTATATATCTGGAGTAGCAGCAAACCTGTTTCAAGGACCGATTACAGATTAATCACGGCATGGCAACAAGTCAGTTGATATACACACGACAGCTTAAGCTACTGTTTTTTTATCCTACTCCATTTTTTAAATTAAATTCCTCGCTTTTTTGGAGAAGGAGTAGCAAACAATTTTTTTCACCGACAAGCTGAAGATTAAGGTTTTATAGGCCCCATACTGTACTCAGAGAGCACAACCCACAAAGAGGCCAAACCCATGCAGTGGAATTCATTCGCTCATAGGCTTTTTGGGGGGAGGAAGAGAGGGAAGAAGTGCTTGTTTTAAATTAGTACAATTCTCTAGTGCTGAATAACTGCTTGAAAGTTTGCCCAATCCAAGAGCGTTATTCAGCCTTTAGTAATGCAATTCAGTTATTAGCTTAAGTGATGATGAAATACCTCAAAAGACATACACGGTCAAATTACTATTAGTAATATATCTTCTATATTTTTATATAGGACTATCCTTCTATGCATAAATCTTAAATTTATTTAAAACAGAAGCTGTTACATTTATTAACATACTTAAAGGCATCTCAGAAGATTTAAAGCAATTGTGACAAAACTTAAGAGTTTGAAACTAAGACAAACTAAGTCTTTAGCTTTCATGCACCTACTTATATATTTCAATGACTTACAATATTTTTGGCACTTATTACCCTGAATGGCAATTAGATCTATATTCTACATATATTTTTAAAGGTAGGGTTTTTTCCAAAGAGAACTTCAAAAGCTCAGCTTTTTTTCTAATATGTCAAATGTCTTAGAACAGAAATGTCCTTTGATTAATTGTTCACAAGTAGACTTCAATGGACCATAAGATATATATTTTAGGAGAGGTTTTGGTTTTGTTAGGGAGGTTAAGGAAAAATAAGAAAATTAACCAACATTAATGTAGAATAAAATTTCATGCCTATACTTTTTTTTAGTTCAAAAAAACACACCTTCTGTAGCAAGATCCCAAAAAATTTGGAATTAGCACAGTTAGGAATATAAAACAGGAAACAAAAGGCATAGCATACAAGAGAACTTAAAATTCTACAAGGTTAACTTCTGCAAGCAGAAAGCACATTATCTCCTGTTAAATCAGTTAAAAAACGGTAGCCAAGATTTAACAAGTAAATAAACATGCTTTTAAGTTAATTCCTGTTACACGGATATGTTTTAAATGTGGTTATAGTTCATTTGACAAAATAATTAATTGCAGTGAATATCTGATTGCAAACAAAGGATCTGAAAGGGAGTGCCAATTTCCCCCCACACAACTGTGGGAATGTGTCCTTCTGCCATGGCTCTCTTTTTACAGCTATGTGGCCCCCATAGTACCTCATACCTTGCTGAGAATGTAGATAACGTCACCCCGTTTAAATGTCAACTCATCAGGTACATCTCCTGTGCAGTCCCACAAACCGAGATAGAAATTGGCGTAATCGATATTTTCACTATCTGCAAAGAAAACAGCATCTAATTAGAAAAGGATAAAGACCGACGGACTAAAGTTACACTTTAAATCTCCAGATAGTACAATGCAATTTATTAGCACACACTTCTTAGTCCTTTTTTTGTTTAGAAACATCTCCTTCATACCACAAAAGCAAGTAGAAAACAAGTTTAATGTGCAAGCCCTTCACTGGCAAGTTGCATCACTGAGAGACATGTAGCTACAGGTTTTCAAAGCATTTTCCAGCTGCAACTTAAAGCACGTAGTTTTCCTCTACTAGTACATTTCTAGCAAGCCATATATGTATCTCAACTTGAAACTGATAAAACTGTTAGAATATAATTAATAATAATCTGTGAAAGGAAGCCAAAGTAAGTATTTTGTGATACGCTCCCCCTCCCTCTCCTGTTCCAAGAAAATTAAAGAGCTTCTCTGAGAACCTTTGAGATAATCCTAGATTGTTCCTTCTGAAATATTAGCGAACTTGGAAACTGTTGCTGAAGTTGCATTTAAAAAACATTTGTGTCAGCTCCAGTTTAGGACATTAAGCTCTGGCTAAACATGCAACTACACTACAGTCATAAACTCATCCTTCTAACAGCATAAGCACAATGGATGTGCTGTGTTCAAGCTGCCATACAGACCATTAACTGATTGATTATTTAGCACTCTTTGCTCTGTAATACGGCAATAACACAGTAATAAATGCTTTGTCATACATTTACAATACAGAGTACATCTACTGAAACACAGTGCTCACACACAGTTAAATACACTGGGTGCTTCTGTTACACTGCAAACTATTTCCTGTTTTTAATTCCATGAGAATGGAGTGTGATGAGTTAATGCAAAAAGAATGTAAGCAATACCACTAAGATGACCAGTTACATTATGTATACACTAACCAGACAGAATGTATATGTACTAATAATTTACATCACTGGAAAGCTATCTTCTAATTCTGATAACATAAACATCACTGAACTGGCTGGATCAAGGCTGTCATCTTAGTTTTGTTATATGATCCTTGAACAGCAGGCTTGCTGGTTATTCCAACATATACCAGTTACATTTGCATGTCGTTAGCACTCTACACCATTATTTATAGTTTACAATTTAATCATGATTGGTTCACTTTATTACCAAAAAAATCCTGTTAAAATATCAAGTATCAAGTGATAGAAAGCTATAAAAAAAATAGCGGTGTTCAACTTATGCGTTTC
Organism: Pachyramphus minor; assembly: GCA_013397135.1. Taxonomy (NCBI): domain Eukaryota; kingdom Metazoa; phylum Chordata; class Aves; order Passeriformes; family Tyrannidae; genus Pachyramphus; species Pachyramphus minor. The sequence goes on from VYXB01010498.1 coordinate 235,750, forward strand.
CCTATTTTGGCAAATACTTAGATTTGAATTTTAATACACTCTGTATGAGCAAGAAGAGCTTGTTTTCTATTTCTCCATTTCAGTCTGTGTTCTGAGCTATTTTATTTGGATGGCAATACTGTCATAAGGCTAAATATTCACAATCCTGAATTTAAAGCTGCAATGCCAATTACCCACCATTTAATTTTCCATGAACTGGTGATTAGGAGCTACAACTTCTTATGTAGCACTAGGGGGCGTTCTGGCTGCCAGTGCCCAAATACTTCTGTCCTCACCCCAAAAGCAGCAATTAGAAACACGTATAAAGCTCCCAACCACTCAGAAATATGAGATTTGGTTACTCTAAAATGCCTAGACATTATCATTTCAAGAGGAAGGAAGAATCAGTTTGAAAGGTTGCTCCTCCAGATTTTGGCCCTTCCTATTCTTTAGTCCATTATTTACCAATTTAGCATTTGACAATTACAAACGGTAACACAGGTTAGCACAAAACTAATTTGTGATAAATATTAAATCAGAACATCTCCTCCATCTTTTGATATTGTACTGATCACAGTTCCCAACTCTTATCTTGTAAAAGATAACATAAGCCCACATGACTATAAACTAAAAGAGCTATTTCAGTATATCCCACCTTTCAAATCTTTCAGCAGTTAGCTCATTTATTTGGTTTAAAATGCATTAATCAGGATTTTTACTTCAGAACTGCACTGAAAGAAATCAAGACTTTTCATGCTGACCTTTACCATTTAGAGCTCTGTTCTTATCTTTGTGTGCCTGAAGTAACTTCTGTTAACACTAATGGGAGGTGCAACAGAAGAGACACTACAGCAGGTGAGATACATCTTTCCCTGCATGTTCATCATGGGAAAAGCAAATCAACTAAGAACATGGCAACACTGGAAATGATGCATTTTAAAATAAGCTTATTGCAACAATGAAGATATTGACTGCAGACTAACCAGGGCTCTGCGCCCTCATTTGTGAATTCAACATAAGCTAGAGTCATTTAAATCAGAAAGCCATATTTTTCAGAAAAACATCTACCAGTATACCAGGACCACAGAAACAAAAAACAGGGAAAGAAAGTAGCAGTGTAGGCTTGTAAACAACTATACTGGTCTTCCAAGAAGTGTTAATTTCAAATTTAAAAACCCCTCTAACACCCGCCAGCACAAATTTCTCCAAATTCTGTAAGACCAACTACACACACAGAAAAGATAATTGTAAATGTAACTTCAGATTTTATACCTCTAAAGTGAATAATGCTTCATAATATGATTCAACATGCCTCACAAACACAGGGGTAGAATGAAAGAAAAGTTGCAAAAACCTCTGCAAAACAGAAGCCCATTCTTTCTTACTTCAGACCCTCTTTCAGTATGGTATGAAACAAAATCAGGGGGCCTGTATAAAGGAATGTGTAGTAATGAAATATGTGGAGCTTCTTAAACACATGTAATACCTGGAAACAGATGGATTTAGCATCAAGAACTCATGTGCTCATTAGAGTTCAAATTCAAAAGGTATTGATTTTCTGGCATTACTCTGTCACAATTACACTCTATCCTCATATACTATGAAAGGTCACGTGCCTTAAAAATACTATGATGACATAATCGCTAAACTAAAGTCTGTCATATTTAAAAGTTACGGTCACTTAGGCCACAAATACGAGTAAGACATGATTAAAAAAAAGTTAAGTGTGTGGCAGAGGGCAGAAAGCAGTTTGTATTTACCTACCCACTGCTTTTAAGATTAGCAATGATAAGAAATGGGTCAGCAAGATTTTGGATAGGTTTTTTTCTTCAGAAAATGTTTCTTTTATTCTAGGACAGCTATCTGGATGAACTACTATCAAACAGTTTCCAATACTCTTCCAAAAAGAATTCCTCATGGTTTTCTTCTGCCATCTCTGTTTTTCCAGTAACAGTAATGGGAAAACCAGATATTTTTGTCTAATATACTGATGAAAACACTTCAGAGTTTGACAGATCAAAAGGCAATGGCTGCCAGTCTCTTTGACAGTAGTCTCAGACTACTTATTTCACTGAAAAACGCTGGCATCTGACAACACATCCTTGAAGAAAGGCAAACAGTTCAGGTTAAAAAAAAAAAAAATCTGACAAATATATCACTCAAGCATGTACCACAAATATTACTGTTTAAAACTTAAGAATGCCCATGGATTATTCAAGGGGAAAAATCATAATATTATTCTAAAATCCACAATAGACACAAGAAGGAAAAAATACGAAAAAATATGAAAATGCACTACCTAAAACATTAGAATAAATGATATTGTGCCTAATTTCCATTAGTCTTCCATTTCAACACCGATGGCATCTAAGTTAGCAAACCCTACTATGGCAGTGATTTAGAGCTAATAGTTATATTATTTGCCTACACATCACTTGTGGAATGAAGGACTACATATGTATGCTTTCCTTTCACAGCCATGGCCCACTGCCTAGTATATTAAACAGCCAGCCATTCTGATTCATGTTCTTCACATCATTAATAAGATTCTTCAAAAGTTAATAGAACTAGATTTGAAGATTACTTAACAATATTTGAAAAATACAAATTGTATCCCCTTTTATTAATTATGTGCTCAATATTTACCATACTGAAGGTTTAAAGATGGAGATACAGGTGAAGTTCAAAATTAATGCTACCGGAATGAGTGTCTTACATAAGTGACTCTCAGTGTTGAGTCTCAATGCCCAGGCAAGACAAACCCTGTTAAGGAACACTGGTATTTGTTATTTCTGATGACTCCTAAACTGCAAAAAATGCCTTACTTGCCCTTTGTCCCACAGGCCAGAAAAATTATGAAATAAGGGAAAAATAATTATAGTGTATTTATTTGGACTCAAATTCTAATCTAGCCCAAGCTGTTCAGTATTATCTTTCTCTTATTGCTCCTTAGTTACTCTAAAATCAACATATTTACACTGATACAGCACAAAACATGACACTTATTGAAACTGTGATTGTGGAAAAGATAATGGGTAGTAGTAAGATAATGGCTAAAAGATAATGGTTAATAGAAAAGATAATGGGTAATAGTCATAGGCAGAAAGACCAAGCAAGCCATAACTGAAACTCTTCAATGCTTTGGTATTTTTAAATAATTAGGTCACTAGCAATTAATGTAAAGCTATCCAGCAGCAACAGTCTGCACAAAGACCAACAGAATAAGAAGAACTCAAGTCTGCCAGTTAATTGAAGCAGAGATATGTTAGGGCAAGAAAAGAGTAGGAAAAAAAGAAACCTTTTTAGTACTTATCAGCTTGAGCTCACAGACAATTTACAGAATATTTTCTGTGAAGTTCAGGTTTAGCAAAGCTAGGCAAAAAATTAAATTTAAGAATGTATGCACCACTTGTGTGGACAATCACAAAATATTCTTGAGTCAAGTCAGATACTTATGATGTGATGCCCATCAGAAAAAGTCATGCCAACTCAACCCTAAAGTCAAACAAATTACTAGTATGTAATAGTGAACCATGTAAGATCAGATGAGAAAGTTATTGCTTGGAATTAATCTGATATCTGGGGGAACTGCTCTGGTATTTTCAAATACATTACACAAATACTAGTAAGATTGATAGGGCTGTTCTCATAGCAGTTAAAACTTTTCAAACCTATAGATGCTAAGGTTTTTATTTCTTAAAAGTATGACCAATTAGAATTGGAGGAAGATGCATTAGTGAAAAAAAACAATGCTGTTGGCAACTTTATAATTGGATTGACCCCATGCTCCATCATGACAACACACTCTTACAATTACAGTAATGTCTAAATGAGTACCAAATATTAAGGCTGTAATGAGTCATGTTGTTTTACACATGTTTTTAGCAGAGCACAATGCTAACAACATCTGATGACTTGGCTCTTGTTTCCTTTCCAAGAAAAGCAACCCAAAACTCCTCACAGCAACCTGTTCCTGCTTTCCTGTATGGGTCAGGAAATCGGGCCTCTGTTTCCTCTCCACATGTTGCAACAGGAAGAGCACTGCAGATCTACTTCCTAAAGGAACTCTTCTTGCCCACCCCTTCCTTGACAGCCCTGAAAGAATTATGTGTGTTATGTATAATGGGGGAAGGAGAGCCAGATTGCATGTCAGTGCAGGTCACAGTTACAATGCAGCAGATCTCAAAAAGGTGTAAGGTCTGATAAGGAGCAGTCTTCTCTACTTGCTATGTCAAATCACCAGTAGTTTATCTAAAGGTCTGTGCCCTTGAAACACAAATATATCTTGTTTTTAAGCATAACTAGAAATACCTTTCTGTCAAGAAAAGTTGTCTGGCCATATGACTTTACATGGTGTATGCAGTTATTTTTCCAGTCCCAGAGATAATTAGCACAAGGGCAGTTTGCCAAGCTAAAGCTGAGAGAATATCCTTCACAGCCTTTCTGGGCATTTGTGTCCTTTTCCAATTTTTATGCTGCTGTCACTGGACTCTGGCATTTCTTACCCAATTCATTTGCTTTCTGTGGTAATCATATGCAATGAAGATATGCATGGCCAACATTTAAACAGGCTGCAGATCAATTAGTGGTCTTAAGTTTATCTGATTTTTATCAAAGAAGACAGAGCTTTGGGTCGATTGTCAGAGCCTGTGTCAAGTTGACCTTTTCAGAGACGTCTACATTGCCAGTCCCTTGGGCAACTTGTTGTCCCCTGTTAGTCTCTGAATGGCAGAAGTCTGTTCTGCTCAAGCACAAAGTATACACAGATGTCTATATTACATTCTTATAGGTTTGACAGCAACTGCATGTTGTATCTATAAACTGTCCTTTAGCAGTGACACTTCCTCAATGATGATAAGCTAATTTATGCAACTAAATCTCCTTTGTGCAGAAATGAAAGCTAATTGAGTCATTACAAAGTAATTCAGGAAGGAATACCTTGTATAAATTGGCTTACTTTATAAATCCTTCTCAAGTGGTTTTCATGCATCCTAAGTGGTGCTAAGCAGTTTTGCTGCCATCACATACTCGGGTAAAAAGACAGTTTTACAGAGCTATAAAAACATTATTTTACAACAGCAAATGGAAGAGACAAGAAAATAAAGGTAAAAAGAAAGAGCATATACAAAATAAAGAGGAAAGGTTTTAATTACCTGAATCAGTGGTAACATCCTCCTGGCTCTCTTTTCTTGGCACTTCAGCCTTTGAAGGAACCTGTTCTTCTGCAAAATACATAAATGCAGATGAAACTCTGAAGGGACACCTCAGTTGACAGGAATTACAGCCCCTATCAGTCCGAAAGCAACACACTACATTTCCAGATTGTAAACCCTGTTTACTAATTTACATTTTATACAGAAGTTGGAACTTTTTTATTTCTGTGGTTTCCCCTACCCATCCAAACACTCCAAGAGCTTTCTTTCAAAATCTCAATTGCGAACATCTGTTTCCCTTTTCACTCTGCTCTGAAGGCAATCACATAGAGAGCTGCAGTTCTGCTGTTTTTCAGTCATTCTGAGACAATTAGAACGAGGGTCATCTTCTGCTATGTGCACTTCCTGCCAGGTTAAAGAAAATGAAACCGAGGATTGAAAAAGTGTCCCCAGCCCATGGAAGAACTCAGTTCTTAAGAGCAGCGTGCAGAGAAGGCAGAGGACACCTCACTCATCTGCACTGTCCTACAAACACACTAGCTTGACACCTGCATGATGGGAACACAGCCACTATTGATACCATGCCTTCAATGCTCCTGCCCACTGTGCCTGGTTGACCATGGTTTTAAGCAAGCCAGACTGTATCAAACAACTTAGTGCAAGTTTAGGGACAAGAAAAGAGAAAGCCTGGCAGTGATTGTCTCTGAAGCATGTTTTCTGGCTAGCAGGCTTGGAAGATGCTGAAATTCCCACAAGCAATTTCAAAAGATGTGCTCCATACTTCCTGTCCAGCACAGACAGGGAACTCTCTCATGCCCAGACCTTCACTTAAGTAAATCCACACTCCACTCAGTACAGGGACATCAGATCTGCTTCTTACACTTCACAGTCAACAATTCTGTTGATGAGGCAAAAAAGGGAAAAAACCATGAGGTTTTTAGCTGTATTCTGTCTTTAGGTTCATAAGGAAGTAGAAACTAATTTATTTTTGCATTTACAGTATATCAAAACTGACAAGGCTGCTGTATGAATGTGGAAATAGTATATTGATAAACCCACTCCTCAAACAAGAATTGGACTTTTAATACATTTAAATTATTTGCCTTTGCTAGTCATCACATCTTATACAGATAGTCATGCTTCTTTTTAAGGCACACATTTCAGCAACTAATTTTGATATTTTACTAACGACAAACAACAAAGAACTCACAGCTTTTAAAATGTTCCTTATTGTGCAATTTTTATGTAATTGCCCATTTACTTTGACAAAGAGTGAATTTTATATGAAAAGTTCAAAGGATTTTTAGCCTTGTAAAAATTTAATCTATCCACAAGACTGTTCTTGCAAACATTAAAGCACGAGAGTAGACCTGTTGGAATGAGTATGCATAATTGCTGCTAACCTCTATACACAGTCCTACAAATATTACAGTTACATCATAAGATTCACTCCACAGAGAGCTTTGAAATTCTACCCTACTAAGCCAGCAAGAGTTTTTGCTCTCTGACTCTTGACTAGTTAAAAGTCTGGTCAAGATGAATATAAACTATTATTTAAGCCAATAATGGGGGGGGCGGGGGGGTGTGGAACCAGAAAAAAAAAACCCCTAACAATAGAACAGAAGAAATCTGAAGCTGCAGTACTCACAAAACACTCTAAACTATTTACTGCATTCAAATGTATTCCCCTACTTGGCATTAAAACTTGTTGCATATTTCCAAGTATGCCCATTTGTTTATTTTAAGGACTCACAAATGGAACATAAATGGCAAAAATGCATCCCTATGTGCTGTCCAGAGCACTAGGAGGCAGTGTCATTCTGTGGCTTCCCTATCAAGTTACACCACTCACAGGGAGTAGGATCCCAGTATCAGTCACATTTTCTAGGTTTGCTCCTTTTTCCCAGAACATCTCAGCTTCATCCAATACACACTGTATTATATTATACTTTGATTAAATAAATGTTGCTATTACATGTTATTGAATGTTTGGACCTAAATCAGTTGATGTGTTGAATGTACTATGGATTTTAACTCTATCACTTGTCATGGTCATCAGACTAGCTTAAACTGAGGACTAAATCCAGTAGAGGGTATCTCAACTGAAGTAAAACAGCAGCAGAGGTTGGAAGAGATTTTTTCATAAGGTCCATCTGAATACATGTAGATTGCATTGTGGCTTCATGGAAAAATTTAGAATATATGCATTCCCCTGAAAAATGTATTTCCTAGAAACAAGAGTTCATCAGATCCACACCTGAAGGGTGGAAATATCTGAATCAAAGCTTTTTGAATACTGAAAAGGTCCTAAATTCAAACAAAGACTGTCCATATTCACATATGGGTTTGGACCTCAACCATCCACACTTACTCGACTTTCCTTTACACTACGAAGTTGTCACAGAGAAGACAAACAGGTGCAATTAGGCTGGAAGAGGCACTCCAGAAGCACACTGGACATGGTCCAGCTGCTAATGGGCATTCAGTCCATGGTACCAGGTTGAAGTGACTACTTGATAACACAATCATGGAGCAGTTGGCTTAGGGTAGTAAAAAAGAACCTGTGGTTCTTTCTAGTGTTTTCTGGTATTATGTCCTAAGGCAGTAACTATGTGCAGGATGTATCCTTTAAACACAGCAACCTCAATGACCTCAGGAATTACAGCTGCAGTCTGATGCAACATGCTAAAGTTTGTGTTGCAACATGGCATAGAGACAAAAGATGAAAAATTAAATTAAAAAATACAGTAGAAGTCCTGGTTTTTTTAAGATACTGTGTATAAGGACCCATGCATCCCTATAAAATAATCTGGTCCAATTTTTAATCCTCTGTATCTACACCATCACTACACTGCAGTGAGAAAATATTCTTTTCCACCTTCTCAATATGTCAAAAAGAGACTAATCTACACTAATCAAACTGGTGACCTCTTCCAGAGCTGTAGATTCAAAGATCTCCTAAAATACAGATTATGTTCCATATTCTGCTTATATGCAGAGACTTTAATAGCAAACAACCTACAAAATTCTTGTGGCAATGCAACAAGGAACTAACTATATTTGTTGAAAGTTTTTTTATTTAGTCCATGAAAGTTGTTGAAAATAATTTATTCAATTTCCAGTCTGAAGAAAAAAAAGAAAGAAAAATAATCACCCTGTCACAGATGAATCTACCATCCACAACATTTAAAAAGTGAACAATGAATTCTACACTTGCTGAGATTTTTTACGATAATCCATCGATTTGGTTTTTTCTTCCAATTTCTTTTTCTTAAAGGGGGAGGGGGGAAAAATCACACTACTTGACTGTAAAATGGAAAAGAGTTTGGCTTGAACAGCGCATTCCTCCAATGGAATGTGGTATCTCCATGATAAATATGCATAAACTTAGCAGTTTCCTCAACTAACAACCATCTTGTTATATTAGACTCTAATTTAATGCCATAATTATGAGGTATTTTATTGTCTTCTAGTTTGTGACACATTGTCATTGCACAATACTAGTTTACACCTTGGATAATCCCAGTTTGTGGGTTAATATATTCTATTCAACACTTTGAAAACAGTAAACAAAACCAGCTCAGCTATGCAGCAAAATCTACCAAACCACACAGATGGTTATAAGCTTTTCATTGTGTGGTTTCCATAGCAATCATATTGCAAATCTGGAAGCTACTTGCAAATAAGCAGCTTGTATTTACAAGCCTTTGGGCTGCAGGATGGAACACAACAACACGTGCAGTTATTATTCCAATCACATATTGTTAGAAAAATCATTGGAAGATGTTTTGATCAGTTCAGATAAAAACTACTGCAGTGAACTAATTTTTCATCTATTTCATAATGATATGAGCAATCACACACTTGTAATGCACATTCATTATCTTCATCAGAAATCTCACTGTGGTGTCAGAAGGTCATAAGCATACAAACAAGTCTTGTAAGACAGACCCCTCACAAAAACACTTGTATTGGTAAATAATCAATTAAAAAAACCCTTGTAGTGTCTTTATTATTGTACTTGGCAGGGAGGACAGATGCATGAAAAAAAACAGGTGTCTACATGAACTCTGCTGACACTGAGTAACACAGGTCTACGCTGCTTTGCACATGAAAAAGTAAAAGATACAATGGCATGTTAACACCAAGAGTATTACTCCTACACACTGCTTTTTTGCTACCAAATAATGATTCTGCACAAATGAAAACAAGAACTTTTGAACCCTAATAAGTGCTTACTGTGGAAAGATTTTATCTCACAGATTTATAATTTTATGAATTGACCCACCCCTGTAACAGATGCGTTATTACTCTAATAAGAAACATAAATCAACCCAGCTATATAATTTTTTTAAAATTAGCAAGAACTGTCTGTTTTACAAACAAGAGTATTCGTTTGGAAAAACATTTAATATTTCCAGAGAAGCAGCAATAAACGCACAAAATTTAAGAACAAGATTGTTTGTATAATTTGGCCAAACTAACACCTTCTGCTAGCATTAGTAGTGAGGGCTACTGATCATCTGGGGTCAAAGGAATAAGTATTAATGCCTGGTTTATGCAGGGCCAGCAAGTTGCATTAGCTGAGGACAGTGCTCCCCTGCCTTGGGGATGGGGTCCTCTGCAATATTCTCACCATATACACACCTGTACATGTCTATACACTTCACCCAAACTCTTACAGCATTTTAGCCTAAGCAGCTTGATAGCCCAGAAATCCTTCATGTATTGCTTTATCCTAGGCTTACTTGCCTTGGTGTGTTATTTATAATGGCAGGGATTTTAATTTCTGGTGTCCTCTTTTAGACTCCAGATCTACCCACTCTGTATGGAGAGATCTCCAAATTCAATTAGCAAAACTCTAGCTTTGATAATCCTACCATATTCCCAGAGATCTGTCCCTTTCCCCTAGCTCCTCTTGGACATGGCAGATTACTGGAAGATTTACACACAGCTTCTTGACATTTCACCCTGCATTCCCATTAGCAACCTAGTGTACTCTGTAAACAATGAAACGGCTTAGAAAAGGCTGCCAAAGGTGCTATTCTTTAGCCATAGTGTGAGATCTTGAGGGCAGCAGAGAGGGGGAGACAGACTATTGTTTTATTAAAGCTCCATCTGACTGTACTAGAGTGCATGGTTTGAGAAAGAAAATGCTTCCAGGACAATGACAGAAGTGGGACACAAGTTGGTTGCTATTTAGAGAAGAGATAAATGTAAGAATTTCTTACTATGACAAAAGAGAGGACCATTATTATTTTATTTCTACTTCTATGGGTTAGCTAGTTACCACCCAACAGCTCAAACAGAGACATGCATGGCAAACTTGAGTGGGGGAAAAAAAAAACACATTTCCACAACACAGATAGAGGAGATAGTGATAGAAATGGGTCATCCAAACACAGGCTAAACACTGGCAGATGAGGTGACATCAACATACGAGCAGAAGCAGAAGTTGCATCTGAACAAATGGTCACCGTTGTGCTCACAAATATGATGGGAAGGAAACAGGTAATACAGAATTGTATTCCAAGATCTCCACAAAGAGATCACTGAGTTATGAACAATATAAAAATACATTTTAATGAAAAATATTATGCATACTTAGATGCTTCAGTTTTATTTGAGGACAACCCATGCCAATTCCTAGCACAAATTTCTCCCAATACGTGATCCAAGTTGGATTCCAACATGGGGGCAAAAGGTTTTGTTCAAACATACTACCAGCTCAACTGGATGGGACTTACAACTAATGCTTTTGCACAAGTTTTAACCAGTTCTTTGAAAACAGCCATTATTTAAATTTTGAAGTGGAGTATATGCACTACGTTCAACCAGTAGAAAGAAACAGAAGTCTGCTATTAATATTAACAATGTTCTTACCTCCCAACAGCCTTGAATAAATAGCACTGGCTGTACAAAGTGAAAAAGGTAAAATCATTAAATACTTAGAGATAGAAGGGATCAGTGGACATTGCTCAGTCTAACACCCTGCTCTAACTCAGAAAGTTACAGAGTTAGATCAGGTTTCTAGGAAGCAGCATTTGGCTTCTTATGGTACTTCACACTAAGCTGTTCAGCAGCAGTTTGTAAGGGTCTGTGCATTTTAATAGCTTACGTATGAGACAGCTGAAACTAATGACTTTATAGAACAGGATTAGCTCAAATTACTTGGTTTTGTCCAGACCTTACCAAGTCTCCAGATGTGAGATTTCCTGTATTCCTTGAGAAATCCTGCACTTTTTTTCCCCTCAGCTGCACTTCTTGTATCTCAAAAAGTGCTTCTGTACACTACCACTACTCCCAACTGTCTAAGCAATCTGAATAACTAAACCAGCCATCTCAGCTAAAAGTGAAGCACTGCCTCCTACCGAGAAGACCTTGGCAAAACTACCTCATCATCCACACAGAATTTTTTTATAAATTCACTCAGGATCAGTGCTGCAGGAAAAGGAGGTCAGAAGAAGAAGTGATACTGGAGCACTGGAATGTCACTTAGCCATTTTCTGGAGGGAAAAAAAAAAACCCTCTCTAAAAACAACCTTTCTGTGACACCATCCAGTGGATCTAAGCACATGTTATGGTTTGGCTTAATTAAAGCCATTTTGGAGTTACAGAATTTGCTAAACTAAAGAGTAAAGTAAACAAAAAATTCTCAGTCCCTAGGGACAAATAGCAAACACACTTCAAGGCTGCAGTTCTCTAGTGTTGAACAAAATAACCTTGTTTGGATCATACAACTGGTGCTATGAAGAATAATACCAGAGTGAAGTAGTAGAGAGAAATGAGTACATTTGGAGAACTGTTTGAGAAAAAAAAAATGTCTCTTTCTAAATACATCTGTGAAAAGGACACTGCATTTCTCCTATATTACCACATACATAGCCATCCACATGACCTACACTAGCACAATGGATTAAAAAGCCATGTTTTTAAAAGTCACGAGATATTTTATGACCTCTCACTAGTTTACTGGGAAAAAAACCAAGCAAAAGAATATTCCTCTACAGAAAGTATTTTTCTATAATGTTTTGTGGCAGACAGTATGAAGACTAGGTGATCAAAGAACACTTCTCTGTCCTTGGAGAAAAAACAGCTCCTGTCACACAAAACAGAAGACTGAGCATTGTTAGCAAGGTCATCCACAGTTGCTGCAAAGTGGATCTTCTCACTCTATTGTGCACCATATTACCAATTTTCTGGAAATGTAGGAGAATGCTTTGCTTTATTTACCTTCCCCACTTGCTGAGAATTGAACATATGTTAACAGCATTCCTCTTCTTTTTCTTTCCTTTCCCCAGTACCAAGTGTTCCAGTACCTTTACTTCCCTGCCCTTGCCCCATTTGGTAGTCACAGCCAACAAATATCCTCTTATGACCCTCCAAACTTTGTACATTTACCAAACATAGAGGTTATTAGTATGAAAGTTGCTCCTTCCAGGGCTTCACAAAATCCTTCAGGCTTTCAGAAAAAAATACCACAATGGGAGGAAAAACGTTCTCAGTCACCTGAACAAGAGAACAGCACATATTCACTAGGACAACTGATCAATTCACAGAGGTACAGGCAATTCCTGGTTCTAGTTATGAATATATTAGGATTTCATGAACTCAGCTTCCCACTTGGAGCTCTCCTCACAAATAAGCAGTCTTCAGTCATGTTTTGAGTGACAGGTGAATCAAGTTGTCCAGTTCCTAGTTGCCCAGTTCCTAGTAACAAATTTGTCTTCCAAACAACAAATAATCTAAAATCTCCAATTAAACAAACAAACAAACAAAAACCCAAAAATCTTTACATTCAGAAATCTTCCTTTTTCTCTTAGACAAACATAGGTGCAAAAGAAATAACAGTTTATCAATTTAAGGTTAAAGGAGGAAAAAATTGCTTGTCTGACAGAATTAGTAGGAACAGAAGTATGTAAAATCTCAGTTACACCAACAGGAAGCTTTGGAGAAGAAGGGGTAGAAAAAAAGGCATGAAAAGCAGGAGTACCTACCAGGGAAGACAATTTAGAATGCCTAATTTTGGAATACTAAAATTTCTTTGGCAAAATGACCTAATTATTATTAATAACATTCAATACAAATATGCCAAAGTGCAATGTGCACTGCATAGAAATAAGAGATGAGTTTTGCACTGACCTTTTTATTTCATCATGAAGAAAGACCCCATAATAGTAATTCTTCTCAAGAGAAAAGATAAAGGTCATCATAAGCAAGTTCAATTGTGGATATGCACACAATGATTATAATGAAGAATAAAAGAAATTACATAGAGATCCACCTCCAGAAACTCATTCATTCATATCCCATTTTCATATTCACAGACATTCTTTTGTATTTACAAATAAAGTCACTATTTCATGGGGGTCTTTTTCAGAAATCAACTGTCTTAGTATGCTACATGAACTGGTCAGAACATATTACACTCAGAAAACAAAAAAAATTTTTGATGGGTCATCAAACCAGGTGAAAAGTTCTTAAGTGACTTCAGAATCCAGTTACTTACAAATTCTTAAAGTTTGATTTCTAGTTTTTTTAATGTTACCTGTACTTTTTTGATCAAAGTATTAGATAACAACTTCCTCACCTGAACAGAAGCATCTCTGAAGATGAAGTTTCATGTAAAATTTCAACAAAAGCACAAGTTTGGCTCCACTTATAAAAGTGTTTCTAAAGCTTCAAATTTGTCATACAAAATTGAGGCAATAGGTATCTTACCTAAATCCACATCTAAAAATTTAAAGAATAAATAAAATATTTTAAGATATTGCTCTTACTTCCTCCATAATGTAGAGGAAAGCTTCTGGGTTTAATGTTTCTACAGGCTCATCTAATTATTTAGGTGATGAACAAAAAACACTTCCTTCTCTGTGCCCCCTCACCCTTTCAAAAAAGCACTTGTAATTATTGGGCAGAATGGAAATTAGTATCTTGAAAGGACAAAACAAACAACAATTTTTAAGTTGAGTCCACGATTCCATTGTAGGGTCAAAGGAATTTGTGCTTTGCTTGCCTAAATACATGTGACATGCACATAAGTACATTCTTATATATAAACATAATAAAGATTTATGTGAATTCACTGTAACTAAAATAAATTTGTTTGTTCTCTCAACCCATAATAGCTCTTAGTTATGTAAATAGTTTAAGTGTTCAACATGACATTTTATAAACCTTATTATTAAAACATTTTGCTAAAATAAATGTGGTGGTTATTAAAATCTACATAGAAAATATAAATATTTCCCTATGTAAATTTATCTAGCAATCAAATATTCAATTAACTTATCCATACTGTATAACTGTACCACAGTGTTATTTGACAACCATGTACTTTGGTTATATTTCTCAGGTTTAAATTTATGATAGGGAGAAAAAGTCTGTAAATGTCAAGTAAAGTTTCTTAAACTCATTGATCAGCAGCAAGACATAAATTTAAAAGCCATTTCTGAAAACTACATATTCTTAATAGTGACAAATGTGACTTGAAATAATATTTACATACATAGAATTCATAAAGAAAGCATCTTGCTTAAATCATATAATAACCTTTAATAATCTGCATGGTTAATGTATTCAAATTTATAGTCTGATTGCAGAAACTAATTTACTCAAAAAAAGGACAAAAGACAGGGCATAGCTCACTTTAGTGAAAGGAAACACAATACAGTTGTTGGCATGTTTCCACAAGAAAAGTCTGGCTCCCAGATGCTTCTCTCATAGCTGCTTTTAAAATTCTTCTACCAAGGCATTTTTGCATTCCCTGTGTTGATCACTAACTGCACACTGACACACACACACACACACACACACACACACACACACACACACAAAAAAAAATCAGCACCTTTCACCCTTTGGGTATTTTCATTAAAAGTAACGAACCTACACCACAGCCACTTTGCACTGTTTATGGCCCAGGTCATTAAATAAAATTACATCAACTATGCTAAATCCTTCCTCCAACTAAAATGATTAAATAAAGTGGAAATATTCTTGCTATGATTCACTTGTATTGGGTAAATCAGAAATACACAGCCAATTACAGTTGCAATGCAGACTGTTTACACATACCATATGTAACATTCCCATCTTCATTTCTAGAATACTAACACATTCCTTGATTCTCAAACATTAGGTCAAGACTGGGACCGGCAGCTCTGGATGTCAGATCTTACTAGCCCTACATGCCAACACCACAAGCTACCTCAGAGAGATGAGGTACGACACCAGGATATAGCAATAGTTCATAAGCAGGAGATGAAAACTGCTCCCCAGATTAATGTGGAATTGGCACAAAGTTGTATCTCAGAAGAACCCAGGGCTTCTACAGTCCCATATTACTTGAATTCACTCATAGATAGTACTTTCGGATTACCCAGCTCTCATGCCAGAGACACAACACAGTCCCAGTTGCACTGTAAGAGCACTACTTGTAGGCCTGAGTTAGGCAGTTTAACCAGAAATGGAGTCTTATGACCCATATAAACGCTATGACAAAATCATATCCATCTTGAATTTTTGTTTATTGAATTATCTAAGACTACTGTTCAACATTTAGTAATGGAATATGTCACTTCTTATCACAGAATCATAGACTTGTTTGAGTTTGGAGTGTCCTCAAAGATCATCTAGTTCCAAACCCCCTGCCATGGGCAGGGACACCTTCCACTAGATCAGCCCCATCCAACTTGGCCTTGACCACTTACAGCGATGTGGGGCATCCACAATTTCTCTGGGCAATCTGTTCCTGTGCCTTACCACCCCCACAGCACAGAATTTCTTCCTAACATCTATTCTTAATTCTTAAGGAAATAAAATTTGAGAGAGGTATGCAAACAAGTATAAATGCTGTTAGCATATTTTGGGACAACGGAAGCATGACCCTCATGCTAGGATCCACAGGCTTTCCTGTAGATAATGCTTTGTTTTGAAAATGCGATTCCTTCCTTTAATTCCTGGTTTTATTCACAGTTGTCTTCAAGATTCAAGGACAGAATAATTGTTACCGCCTGCTAATAAAAACGCTTCCACAAACCAAAGATGGAACTACCAGAACCTCTTCCTTAAAAAAGGACTGAAATAAAATACCCCTTTTGACAAACATCCCCTTTCTGGGCAAAAAAATTTTCCTCCTAGCTTGCTGTCTAATCCAAATCTCACTGACTTGTCAAAAAACTTTCCTCAGTCTCTTCTGGCTTCTTAAGAAAACATTCCCCCCTTTGCTGCTGAAGCTTATCTGTGTGCCTTCACCCTGTGCTTCCCTGGAGCATCCATCCCTCTCTCTACTCTAGACCACAGCAGACTGCTGCATCTTGCCCTCTCTGTCTGGTCCACTGTGTGGTCTAGGAGCTGAACCCTACTGACCATTTTCCATTCCTAGGAGCAACAACCCTGCTTCTTTCAAAGACTCCTACCCAGCCCAGGGAGTAGCATCCAAGACAAATAAACAAGCAGCCTTTTCCTGCGCTACCTTCCTTATACATGTGTAAACTAAACAAGACATTTATTGCAAACACAATACACTTTAACACACACAAAAAATTCAGATATACATGCATACAGCCAGAAGAACCATGAAGCTCTGGTTAATTAGCGGTATTTTGTTTGGCTAATTCCTCCATTTTGAGGAGAGTGGGAAGAAAAGTGAGAAGCACACTGAGAGGAAAAGACATATATACAAGGATTTGTGCTGATGCCTTTCTTAAGGCTGAAAAATTCAAATGAGAGATTTTTATCTACAGAACAGAGTGATTAATTCAGCCTTTAAACTCACCTTGCTGGGTCTTATTTGAGAATTCAGTTGTACAAATTATGGTTCTTTAATAGCTACCTTGTGGAAACCAGACAAGTTGAGAAGTGATAGCCTGAGGCATCACATAACCTCTGGTTGCTCTTGTTTCTCAAAAAACTCTAATGGTTTTATTAGCCTGATATGCAGTCATTCCGTCACAAATTCAAAAAGTAAAGGTTCTTGATCTATCTATATAATATTTATCACATTTATACCCAAGCAGTAGAGCAGGCCCAGTATTTTTATTTTCATAAATATACATAATACAACTGATGTTTTGTTTTGAACTTGCTAAACTGCAGCAATTCCTCAAAGTTATGGTTAATAAACTATCTCACATACCAAGACATTTCTTCTGAATGCTTTGCATTAGAACTATTGCACTGCTTCTTAATTAGATAAAAACAGTGCTATCATAGAAAACTATTTTGCTTTCAAAAGAACAAACTTTGGGTTCGTAATCCATTGAAGACATGTAAGTATAAGCAAATCTTTGTTCATATTTAATATGAAGCCAGCTGTAAGTGAGAGAGTCAACGTTGAAAAAAGTATAATAGAAGTAAAATTACTGTGCGTGATTTTGTCTTCTTCCCAGGATGACAAGTTTTTCTGGACCGGATTCTATCTCTTAATAACAGTTTCTGTCACATACTGTCCACATCAGATTGGTTTTACAAATCAATAGTGTCAAATGTTGTTTAGCACTGGTAACAGAAAATATTATAAAAATGGCTGATCAGTACTTGCTACACAATATCTTATTTTGCTAAGTAAATTCATTTCAATGAATTATGTGCTAATTAGGTATTGAAAGAGTTTTTAAATGTAGAAAAGTATGACTAAATATACTTCTTTTTAAGATATTATTACGTTATATCATGCCAACAGACAGTAGACAGTAAATCCCTGGTTTATTTGGTGGTGCGTTTTTGGTTGGTTTTCTGTTTGGTTTTTTTTGCTCTGATTAGGCTTTAGGGTATTTTTTTTTTTTAATCTCTGAAATACAGACATAAAATTCAGCCATTGCTAACCTGAGACTTTGATAAACACAGTCTTTCCAACATGGACTCCTGCAACTTGTTATAACAGTTGACCACAATGTCAGGAAGGTCACTTCTATTTTCTCCACTTGTAAACTCTGAAATCTATGAAGCCTGAAACATCTGAAAACTATGATGTTTCACATGAAGTTCAAAGAGAGGAGAAGTAATACCTAAATTTAGTAGCACACATTTTCCATTTACTACAGATACCATAATTAAACGCTTTCTCACAACTGACCAAACTTTCTGCAGCAGATGTGTATCAGTGAATAAAGAACACTACTAGATTTTCTAAGGGTATTTATCCGTAGACAAACCCACCCTAAGTCCCACCAGTCAATATACCTCTCACATGCAAATCAGACTAAATATGAATACTCAGTTATTATTACATTTTACTGGCCTCCTCAATTGCACATTTGTAAATGTGTGCGTGATGAGGGAGCAAGGGCTGAATTGTATCACAGACAGTAGGCTTTCTGACAGGTATGGGCCACCTGCTGTTCACAGATTGCCACTTTATATTCACTTTAAAAGAAATGCAGAAGAGCCTGCAAACCTTATTTTTCCTAACAAAGACTTGCCACTTCCCACTCAATGGACATCTCACTCTTTCCAGCTACACTAGACTGCCTTACTTCCTCTTCCATCACTGACACCCAACATCAACAGAAAGAAGGCTTCCCTCTTTAGATGTAGGATTACAGTAACTGAAGATAATGCCCACGTTCTCGTGCAAAAAAAAAAAAAAAAAGCTGAGGTCCAGGTTTCATGTTTCTAACCACCCTGTGGATGCAATATCTTTAAATTCATAACTCATGTCTTGTGAGCATTTAGTACTAGCTGAAGGACACTTCAAGGTATACATAAATCCCAGAAGCATACTGCCTCAGAACCCAGAGTGACAGAGAATTCAGGCACAGCTCCATTTCATCATAGCTGTTGAGATTCAACAATATCCAGTTGAAAGAGATTGGTTTTCAATAATTTCCATGTCTGGTGTATCATCAAAGACTATTAGTAGATAGTAGATATCCCAAATCCCAGTGACAGCAAAACAACACATCTTGGACCTAGAAAAAAACACTTTACTACACCCTGACACTACAAAAGGTAGTTCACATTTGATTTTCACTGTTTTTTATTGATTTAATTACTTCTGAATTACAGCAAATTGAGCAAGCCCTGTAGCACCCCTGGTACTCCAACTATCAGCAATATAGTATACGCAAAAATACTCCATATATACTAATAATACACTGGTTAAGCAACTGAAAAATACTAATTTCTTAAAAATATGGAGATACAATTAATGACAGAAATTGTTTTGAAGAATCATCACTGTTCTAAAAGAAAAAATTTCCCTTGCTGTGTTCTTGAATATAAAAGGTGTTCTCATGGAAATTATTTTAAAAACTTTCAGTAATTACTTTGGTAACCTTTCTTCAGTACTGTCCTCAAAAATGCTGATCTTACATCCAGTCCTTTGAACTTCATCTATCCCAGACACTACTTGTATTTTACACTTTGAAATCATTTACTAACGAAAAGCATTTAGAATTCTTTCCGTGGAAAAAAAAAATGTCAGCACAACAGCATTATATACAACTTCTGTGGACAAGAAGTAAAGAATTCCCTAACTACTTTTAGGAACTGATTATACAGCTGTGATGCACAACTGGGACTGCTTGACACCAAGCACTGTGTTGAGCTCAGATACTCTGACTGTGATACATTGAAAACTCTAAAATAAGCAAAGGTGTCCTGAAAAAGAATTTTCATTAACACAGTGCTGTGAAATCTTCACTTCTAAGGTCAAAAAGTCAATATTTTTGACACTACATTTTGAGAACACAAATATTTGCTGTGAGTTGGTGTGTTCATGAGTGACACATCAAACTTAAACTCCACTATGTAAACATTACTTCCTTCTTCCCAAGAAGAGATAAGTCAGAGATATGTTCTTTTGTTCCCCCAGCTTCATGTTCATGAAAGGGACATAACATCGTAAGAACGATTTGCTTCTTCAAAACTCAAGCAGTCCAGAAAGAAGTGAGAATGAGGATGGTATTAAGTTAAGTTATGCTTCCTAACTGCTGGGGTTTACAGTTATGAAAAAATAAAGCAACAAAGCTGCTTAAAGCAACAACCATAAGAAAGAAACAGGATGATCACTCTCTATGTTCATATTCAATGTCAGAAATCAGTTCTGAAACAACATCAACATAATTTTAAAACTACTTAAAATAATTTGCTTAAAATAAGTAAACAAAATGTTTCTTTGTGCAGCACACTTCTTATAGCATGAAAGTTAAGACATTTCTTACCTTTACCTGGGCTTTACCTCAGTTACAGAGTTTCCCAAACTAAACTTCCAATTACACTGCAAAACAGAATTATTGGCCAGATACCTGGGCTTGACCAAACTGTTTGGCAGAGGATTGACAGCAGGAATCAAAAGACAAAAGCAAACTTCCCATTCCCTTCATCCTTCACCCGATCAGAGACTGAATCAATCCTCAAATTTAATTTACAGAAAACTAAGAACTGATGCGAATTGCATTGCCTGGAGATCACCGATCACCACAGCGCTGAATTTCACCGTGCTTATCTTCTCTCACCCGGAAGTTCTTTGTGCTATGGGCAGGCTGAGAAGGGATGGCACAATGGCACAAAGCCATAATCTTGTGTCACAAATCTTGTGTCACATTACACTGCTTCAGGATTACTTGTTTTGTAAGGGCAGTTTTTACCTCTATGCACCAAATAAGCACCATTAAAATAAGAACCAAAACTTATCTTTAGAATAATTTGAATGGAAATTATACTGTATACCTTGGAAACTACTGCTATAATGCAAGTTTGTGAGGAGAAGAACAGAAGAAAAAACCCAACACAAGATTGAAATTTAAGTATGTTAGCTCAGATTAACACCTATTTTCTACTATTGCGCAAGAGTGTGGTAGACAGTACACAAACTGACTCGAGGTTGGAGAAAGCATTAAGGTGGCAGGCAGTAGTTAGCATTGCAGTTTTGGGTATGTGCTCCACACAGACATGAAACCACAATACCAAAGGCCCTTAAAATTATGTCACTGAAACCTCAAGTTAATAAAAAAATTCTGTCTTCAAGGGCTGTAACAGATGGTAACAACTTTAAAGCTGGCACATGTTCTCTTTTATGACAAGGACAAGTCCATTGTTTAAAACACCACTAAACTAGAAACTCTGTGCATCTAGGTAGCTCTGCCCACACACAGAGTTATTTAATACTACAGTTCCAGAGGTTATTTTATATTACAGCTTATAACATTCAGGTGTGGACTCCAAAATCATACAGAGTGCACTAAGGTAGAAAATAAATAGCTAATTAAGCAAAAATGGGCCGTTATTGACAATATTTTTAATTTTGCTTAGCCAAGTTTTCATCCGTGATTTTATTAAATATCAAAAATACTAAAGCCCAGTTTGTTGAAGGCAGTATAAAGATTTCTTTTCCTGAAGAATCTTGTAAGGGAAGTTTTACAAGTTGGTAATTCTTTGGCAGTTCTGATGGTTTTCATTTTACCTGAATAACCACAGTAAAATACTGACTAATACTTAGAACCAGGAAAATGGTGCTTCTATGGTAAATATGAATTTGTATGTGCTGTTAAAGAAGAAAGTGACTTAACAAATCAAAAGACTACATTTCTCACATCTCTTTGTACACTCTCCAACTATCAACCCACTCCTCCTGCCAGCAAACAGTACAAAGAGTCCTGATTACTGCAGCAGTTCTCAAAATTTCCCAATTTTCAAACCCATGCAAAAATTTCCATACCCTCTTTTTAATCCAAACAGTCTTAATTCAAATATCAAACCCAATACTACTAAAAGAACTGGCTTAAGTTTCTTCTGAAATGCTGACATAAAAGCCACTGGAGGACCACAGAAATGAAAAATTTTACTTATTTGAGAATATGCAAACTATAGCCAAATAAATAATAACACGGTACAATGAGCTGCATACCTGAAATTCAGTCTTTATAAAGCTAGTGGATCTGTGAAAACAGAAGCCTCTGACACGAAAATGTTTTGAGGGCAAAGTGCAGATTAATTTCTTCTCCTTCTTCACAAGGATCTAGCATATTTGCCTTGCATTCCAGAGCTTACCATAGCTTTGCAGCTGTACAAACAATTTTTTTCTGTTTTCTTAACAGGCGTCCTGAATTCCTTATTTGTTCTATATTATTAGGTCAGGTAACAGCAGGGATAATGATGCTCCACCCTTTGGCCATGAAAGGAAAAAAGAGTAATTCACTTACCTGGGAAAATAGAAAGGACAGCCAACTATAATTGAACGTAACCAATCAGGTCTAATTAAAGGAGACTAGACCAAAATGGAGTGTCCTCTTTTACCATCAAGTTTAGACGAACAGCGATACAAGAAACAAATAGGGCCAACTCCTATGAGGTTTGTCAACTAGCATTTCACTATGCTATATAACATATAACACTCTACAATATGATATGGATTAAAAAGAGAAAGACTGCTCTAAGGCACTGGAGCCATAGGTTTGTAATTCCATTTAAGCATGTAACTATTAAAGCACATTAGTGGAAGATAAAAAGATCAAAGAATCATCTAGAATCTATTGCAAATTTATGTTTTGTTTTTACTTAGTTATGTCAACACATCAGAGTCACAATTAAGAGCTCCACTGTAAAAGGTAAGATAGTCTTTTCTGAAAAGTTTGCAATTCAAATAGACGAGATGGAAAAAGCATAAAAAAAGATAATCCCTACTGGATAACATGAAAATGAAGCACCACTCCAAGATCATGGGGAAATAATTTAACTAAAAACTGAAACTAGATTCCGTGAACTATCCCTTCTTTGAGACGTTGTTGCATTTCAGGTTTATTAGCCACATTGTCAGACAACAGCTTCTGTAAAACTGACATAAAAATGGGACAAAAATGCTCTAAACTGCTGCACAATCACACCAAGGCAGCAATTCTCTGAAATCAGAGCTCAAAGCAAAGAACTCAAAGTATATATTAATTAATGGCCCTCTCCTAACATTGTATGTATTACTGCTCCAGATCTACTTACAGTTTGAGATTCAAGTGAATAGGTATGATAAGTGAAGCTCAAAAAAAAGAGTAATTTATCCCAGGATATACCTAGAGCTTCTTTAACAAAAACATAAGCAAGAATACAAGATCATCTTCTGTAAGAACCCGAGCATCCAAAAAGCACTGTAATAAGGTTTGGCTGTATCTTCTAATTATAAGATTAAGCCCTGTAATGTAGTTTTTATGTTCACTGGAGAAGAGTTTTTCAGCATGCGTGACACACTGCACACCATTTCAGCAGAACATGCATTCTGTGTTGAAGTAGTCTAGGTACAATCTAAAAAAAAAAACCCAGATGTTAAAGAATTGGGTGCTGTAACAATTTTAGAATTACATCATAATCTTTTTCATGGGACACTTATGTTCTCTGCTCCCTTGTTGTTTCCCTCCACTGAAACAACCTTAAAATGAAAAGTATGAAGTAGTATAAAATGTTCCTGTCTCCAATGGTCAGAAAATTCAACCTAATAGATACAGGGAAGTTAGTCAGCATCATATGACACAACTAATTTTTCCTCTGAAGTTATTGCTGATAATTGCAGGGCTCCAAACAGCAAGGCATGCAGAACATTATTTCATAAAAAGTGACTATTAATTGTCACATCACTTTAAAATATCATTTGTTAACTAATTATAATTGAATTTTTTTTTCATAGCTTCTCAAAATATAATAAAAAATTTCCACCTTTCCCCTAGTACTTGAATATTTATACTCAACTCCAAGAACTTTCACAAGCTCTTTTTCTTTTGTTTTGCCCTCTGATAAATACACATGGACATTTAGAGCCATAATCATTTGACCATATTGAAAAGTCCACATCAAAAAGTTTCTGTACAATCACAGTCATTCTGGAAGATATAAAACAAAACAGTGTGGATACTCATTTTGCTTTATTTGCAGTTCATTTCCAGAGCCCTTTCAAATAAATACATTGCTGTCTTGCAGGATTATAATATCATGTATTAGGCAGAAGATGGAAACTTCTAGTAACATTTAGAGCAACAGCGAACTTTTGCTTAATACAAATGCCAAAAAGAATAAAGAAAAAATAATGGGCAAGTTGCTGGGAAAAGCTGTAAGGCAAGTCAATTTTTTAATTAAAAAAAATTGCATACCAGAAAATGTTAATGAGCCAAAAGTCCCCTGAGTTCACTTTTACACATTCTGCACTATTTTGATGCTCCTGCTAAAGAAAATTAACTGTTCTCTCTCAGAACTGAAGACATTCTTTTTTCAATGTCACAGCAAAATCTAAAATCTGAAAGTACCTTATACATTGTGTTACTTTACTCACTTACTATACGCAACTCAGTTACCAAACTAGAAGTAAAGACAAAGTGATCACAAGTCACAAAGTAAAAAATTTCACCAGTACCTTTAACTTCTTCATAAATGCTATCATCTGTCAGTTCACTGTTCTCTTGTCCAACATCATCGTATTCCTCTTCCTCCTCCTCAGGAATAGAATTTGATCCTGTATCTATGTGGCAGCAATTTAAAAGGTTAACACTTAGTTCTAGAAAAGAATGCCTACGCAGACATTTATGCAAAATGAAAACAATTCTTCTATGACCTGCTCCTTACAGTATATTCTGCTTATTTTCTTATACTGTTCAAGGGATAAGGGACAGTTCATATAAGGGAGCTTATATAAGGGAGAGCCTTCAAGCTTTCTAGTATTTCTAGTATTCTTGGAGAAAAGCAAAAATCTTGCAAAATTAGAAAAGTCATATAAAGGCTACAACACAATCGAAAACTAGGACTTGCTATTCCAAATTTTGACATGTGGGAATACTACATGTACTAACATGACAGAGAACTTAATGGACAGAACTACCATCACCAAGCACTATCGGCAATAAAGGCTACTGCTCTACTGGCTGGCTTACCTTGAATTACAAATTTGACTTGCTGTACCCATTCCTCTGCTTCTTTGGGAGTGGCAGCTGTAAACTATTAAATAGTTATTAATAACTACTAGCAGTAATGACAAAAACACAACTACAATTTCATTAGCAATAAAAAAGAAGGACTGTAACATTCTCGTCACTTCCTCAAGAAACCATTAGTAATTCTTTTCATGTTTTCTGGTACTTTTCTTGCAAGGATGCTTCTTATAATGTACAGCTAATTTTGACAAATTTACGTAATTGAAGGAGAGGATGATGGATTTGAAACTCTGATCAGCAGCTGGCAGCTGTGCAGAAAAAAGCTGCTTCTCTTCATCAATGTCAAAGCCAGAACTGATGAACAAAATTTGCCCTTGACAATTAGAAGACACCCATGAATTTCTTTAGACTGCTGGGTACAGTTTTCTTAAAAATGTTCTTGTCAGACTCCAGCACACTACCTGACAGCTTAATTAACTGGCTTTCAACCACAATCTCAGATATTTAAAACTTATTAAACTTACATTCTACATTGATGTCTAGCTGATAGATCTCTGAATTGCACAGCTGATATGTGCCTTTACGTAGATTTTTCTTTAAAAGTCATGACCAATACAATATGTACTTAACACTGATATGTATTTTAACTTCTTTTTTTTTTTTTACTATTTAATTCCTCAAAAAAATCACACAGACACACTATACAATAGACATTAAAATGCTAATATTGAAATAACCAATAGATGATAGATTACCTCACTCTTGATCAAAAAGATAATATTTTAACACGTATATACATACATTTAATCAGATTTTTTTTCCCTAATATACGAATATACAATATAAGCAAGTGAGGGTTTCCTTTTTTCATTAATATGTCAGTGCAGGTTGTTTTACTGAAATGTTAATTCAGTAACTGGAATTGTAACGGCTTTATCAATTTAATTTCAAGTCAACATAAAAAAGTCCAACCTGATAAATGCGCTTATCAGGAGCAGAGATTTCAAAACAGCAATCTTTCTTTGCATCCTTCCGAAGGCTATTATTCATTCTGATGGTGTAGCCCTCTAAGGCAAATTCACCTTTCTGTTGTTTGTCTGTTGGAGATAAAAAACAAAGTTAGAGCTTCATTTACAACAGTAAACGTAAGCGGCTCAGCAGGTTATCATTTATTCAGATTTTGTTTTCTATTTCATGAATTTTACAAAGAACAGGGAGCTTTTTAGCAAAATGATTAAGTGATGCTTCTGGAGATAAAGCTTTATTTTAAAGGAAGATGTACACAAAAGTACATGTTCCTGTAGGATGCCTAAGGAATTCCATAGGGGGATGTTTGCAGATGGTGGTCTTATTTAGTAAGAAGTGCATGTTATGACACTTGTGTCTAGGGAAAGCCAAGAACTGGAACTTGCAAGACACGTTTCCTATAAATCAGTGTCTCTTTCAGGTTCAGTAAGCCAAAGGGAAAACCTGTCTAACTCAGAACTTGCTGAGCTCCCTCCTAAACTAACCACTTCGCTCAAAAAATAAACTTCAAACTCCTTTTTAAGTAATTGGAAAAGCTTCTTTTCACATTCTCCCACCCACTCCCAGATGTGCCTCCTTTCCATATGGCAGAAATACAGAATGAATTTTGTTATAAATTCAGGTGTGTGCATGAGTGTTGGTTCCAAAAACATTTCTCTCAAAACAGCAAATCTTTAATTAGCTAATAAAAGTACTGAGCCCTACCACAGTTTATTATGTACAGCCATGTGGTTGTTTTAAAGACAATTCTACTTTTCAAAGGCTCTGGTTTATAAAAGTATCACTTACAACAGATCTGAGTTTAAATATACTGCATATTGGGCAAGCGGCACCTGTGTACTCCTTTTGGGCTTTCCACACCAAACTCTACATCGGATTTTATGTGCTCTGGCATTTTTTGGTGAATATTAAAAGCAAACCAAAAATGTAAAAGTGATTAAGTTTTGCGATTTCCGCAGATCACAGTGCAGCATTCAAGTGAAGATAGGCATCAAGAGTCACATTTTGTGCAGGCAAACAAAGAACAAAGTAGAGTTGCACACGGAAGAAAATGCCATTCAGTGTGGGGGTTTTTTTTACACAGTAGAGAAAAGCATTAATTAACAACAAGCATCAGGCACAAGAGCAAAACTGCTCTAAGTATTGCTGAATAGAACTTAGGTGCAAATTGAGCGTCCATTGCTTACGCTTGCCAACAAAAGGAGAAAATTCTACAGTAGACAAAACAGGAATAACCACAATTTTTGACATAATTTTGTCATATTTCTGGTAATTTAAGAGGGAAAAAAAAATCTTTTTCCACTCCTAAGAAGGTAAAAATTGGCTAACATAGCAACATGTACATCAATGGATGTAAGGGCAGTCACCAGTCAAATACTCTTGCTAGCAATCTTATATGCACACAGACACAAATTCTTTGTCCTTCCACCTTTTTATGAACTCTCACCCAGGGCAAGTAAATACCAAATAACATAATTATATGAGAAAATCCAGGGCACTGTTCTATTTTCACTTCTAGTCCCTTCCCCCACAGTAGTTTCTATTATGTCTTAAATAAGTCCTAATGATACAGTACTAATACTTTATATTTTCTCAGTTCTACACCCCTATATCAAACAGCACACACACATGTAAAATTCATGAAATCACACCAAGGCAGATATTAGAAATAATAACTTGAAATAGGTTAACTAGGTTCCATTTTAATGAAATTCATTTTTGCCTAGGAATTTTATTGTTCCCTCACTTGTGACCTCAGGGAGAAGACCAAGTGAAACACATTAATTTCTCCCATGCTGGAGGTTTACCAAAACCCAAGAAGATAGGAACACGTAGACAGAGAAAACAAACACCAGGTTCAAAAGGTAAAAACATTTTGTCAAGATAAAAATGAGGCAAATATTCACATTTAGTCTCTCGGATTATTTCTGAGACTGCTTCTCCGTGACATGGATTATCCCTTTTATGGTAATACAGTTTTACACAGCGAATCTCAGATAATCTCTGCACTGGGACTCATTCTTTCAGAGAGCACTGCAGTTAAAACACAAAGATGCTGTACTTTGGAAGGGGATGGTGCATGGTACTCATATTCTATTTGATTGTTCTGGCATTTATACTGGTTTTGTCTTCTCTCTCTGAACATCCCATTTCAGTGCTAATGAAAATTACCTGTATGCACCACCAAATATATATGTGTATGTATCTCCTTTGCTATTAATTTTTTTCACTACCTTTATAGCCATAGGCTAGTCATAGCATTGCTACTTTTACTTCTAATTGTCTTAGCAGTAACCTCTGAATAAAGTCCAGTATAGAATTGTGCATATACTTAAAATGTTAAAAATTGGAAATTCTAAGACAGTGAGACAGTTCACAGCCCTGACTCAGAACCCACTGAAGTTGAGCGAAAGACTCTCAGTATGCATTCACACATCTCTGGCTTGTTGCCACAGGGAAAGACCTAGTATGTCCTGAGAAATGGCTCCACAAATACAGAATGGCAGGACACGGGCCAGCTGTAGCTCAGCTGCATGCTCTGATGCTGACAGGCAATGAAGGTCTACAAATCCCAGTTGTTCTTGCAGAATACACCTTTACAGTTAGGATGGGAGACCAACCCCATCAGCTGCTCATCATGGAGCAAACCATGACCCAGGGTAGCTGTTTGGCCAGGCACAGTAGTCAGGTGCAGGCTTGAAGACAGGGCCATCTTGGGATCATCAGTCTCAACAATCACCTCAACTTTGTTTATTGGCAAAGGTTTGCAGCTAAGCAGTCCTGCAGACAGACTCGGGCTTTCAGTTTAAAGCTGCCCTGTGAAGTGAGTGCCACAGTGACTTCTGTGAACTTTCACATGCAGAGTTAAATTGTTTATATCAGAAATATTTTCTGGAGACTGTGCCTTAGGGAGAATTAAACAGTTTTTGATGTTTAAAAACTTTGAAGACTAAAAGATTTTACTTGGAGACTTAAAATTAGATATAATTGAGTTTTATGGCAGGAGCCTTAGAAGTAGCTTCAAGAAGCACATTTACATTACAGAGATTTAATTTTCATTCTGAAACCCCAAATCAGAGCCAGAGTTTTGCTTAGGCAGTAACTCAACGGCATACTTTGGAGGAAATAGAAAGACACATGCTCAAGGAACATGCTTCTCTGAAGAAAAACAACATTTTTGCTGCCTCTTATTTTCTCAAGATAGGGCTTTTCAATCCAAGAACAGGAAATCCTTAAGTTGTCTCAGAACAACATAGAACAGTATAATATCAGTCTTCTAAAAACAAAAAGGATCACGAATATCATCACGCATAAGTTGTTTCACAATAAAGCCAAATCTCATTTCAGAGTAAGCTGTTCTTTGGTCTCACCCTGCACCCTCCTCCTCTCTCCTTCTTCCCATGTCATGCACACAACAGAAAAATAAACCTGTTGTTGATCGACTGTGTTGATCATTTCGCAACAGGAATTTAGAACCATAAAGAGGTAGTATAGCAGAAAGGAGAGTCAGAAACTCCTTATGAAAACAGTCAAAACTAAGGTATATGTGGGGGCTCTATTTAAAATAGCAAAAGTTCAGATCTGCATTAAATTTGAGAGCCATTTAAACATTTTTCTTACATATAAATTTCATTCATCCTAAAAATGGTTAAATGTTGTTAACGACGGAAACAAGGCCAATATTATATTGGGGAAAGAGAGTCTCAAGGGAGGTAGAGAAAAAGGGTTTTGAAGAAACATTGTGTAAATAAGTTCATGGGAACTTTTAAAACAAAGAAGGGTAAACCTTCAATGAGATCTTGAAATGACTGAGTTGTAAATTTGAGGCCTAAGGCACTGTGCCCATATTATTAGCACATATAAAAAGAATTAGAGCATTCTGAAGAACAGAGAGTACTCGCATAGTAGAAAGTAAAGAAGTTGCAGAGGAAGGCATAAGGAACAAAGGCAAACAGAAAGATTTCAGAGAGTGATAAAGTATTTATAGATACTATTAGAATCTATAATTTAACTCTCTTCATCTTGAAATTAGGAGTCTGTAAGATTTTATGGTTTACGTGGTTTCATGCTAAATGTAGTTTCACATACTTTTCCATGTGCAGGATGTCTGCTTTCTAAAAATAGTTAAGTGTCAGTATCTCCAAAATGGTAATTCCTTTTCCAGGTTTTGGAATAGTCCTTCCCAAACGCATGCACACAAGTTCTTTCCTTTTAAACAGCAGATCTGAAATGTAATCGCCTTTTTTTTTCCCTTCTTCTTTCCTTTAATCTAGGTCTCTGAGAAACTGAAATGCTAAAAAAAAAAATTAAGAAATGGGGGCAATGATTGAAACACACTATTTAGGGCACAAGTTTCTTTATATTCAGTTTGCTTATACCCAGTAGCTATTTTTTAAATAACACACTATTAATTACAAGTGTGCCTCTTGAGGTCTGAATTTAACAGTCTCATAAAAGAAGACCCACTACACATCAGATAGATGCCTTTGATTGCCATCACTCTACTACAACAAGGTCCTATTGAGCATGCACAATTTCCTCTTTTGCACAATAGAAGTAGTCCACTACTGGCCTGGCCATTACTATCTTACTATTCAGAGAAATTCAAAATTATCATGTCCATGTTAAAAGTAAAGAAATTTAAAAAACTAAACTAAGACTTTTCTAAAAGCCTCTGAATCGCACTCCTCTTCAACATCATATTACTGGCAGGCAGGCAGATACCATTTTCAAGTTATGAAAATGAAAATAAATTTTTAGTGCCCATTAACAGGGGGAAAATTACCATAATGTTATCAATTACTGTCTTGCTAAACATTTAGCTGATCTTTCCAGTTTGCTGAGACAGAAGGGCATATAACATTGTGGCCTAGTGAGGAAGAAGTAATGAAGCCATTAATTCATTCATTTATAAAGCAACAAATTAACTTTCCTTCTTCACATGCACTTTGAGGTCTGAAAGGTTATCCATACCATCTCGGTGTCTGGAGGACACAGGAACAGCCAGAGATCATATAGAAAAACGACAGGCAATTAGGGTACTCAACTCAGGGTGCAACTGCATGGAAGAAAAGAAAAGAGAGGACTATAAGACACTTATGGAAGGAAAGACTGCGAAAAGGAGGACCAGGCAAGCTTCTGGAAATCCCACTCAGCTCTGACATTTCAACACACTCCTCTGCAATGTTGTGGGCTATAAGCCGGCAGCAAATACCGAGGCACAGGCACAAATACACATGCACTTCCCACAATACCTATTCCTGACATGTGATTATATCAAACCTTTAAGCCTTGTTCCTCCATCTACTCCGCATACCATTGATCGGGGGAAAAAATGTAGGTGATTCGCTGAGACCTGTCTAAGCACAGATAAATAACATTGTTTCACTACCCAAGGCTGCATGCAATGTAGGAGAAAATAGAGGAAAAAACCAGGGAAACAAGACATACACCAGCCTTCAGGCATCACAACTGTTAAAAGAATGCTTGTAGTCTTTTAGGTGAACAAATACACAGCCATTTACTATATTTTCACAGGCTTTAGTTTGTACTATATTCTCCTGGACTAGGCCTAATATTTTTCATCATTTATCCTGAAACTCTTCCTTACTTAGTTTATGAGCTTTATACACTTCCACACTACTTCTTGCTTTCTCAATATAAAAAGGAGAATGTTAAAAGAATTAAAAGCATTGTGGAAACCATAAATCTACATAAATAATAAAAAGGCACTGTATAGCCTCACATTTACCATTCAGTTACGTTTCCACTGATACTGAAGTGTGAAAAAATCAAACCTTGGCCAACAAATCACGCACTGCACTGGACAAAAAAAAGCCTTCACAGATTATTCATCTATCAGTCTGGTTATAAAACAGACACAGTTCAAAACAAGCCAAGATGGACCTAGAAATCCCTGCTGCCCCTCAGCTTTACGTCCCACGACACAGAGGCACTAGCCCCCATTAAAAGTGACACAGGAAGCAGGACTGAGTACACACAGAATCTCCGTTCCTCTAAAACAAGGTTCACCTTGACAAGGGGGAATTAGCCTGTTGCGTGAATCAACTCTGGAACCTGTCAGAAACCAGGGCCCAGCTTATAGAAAACCTCCATGGACATTGCACAGGCTAGGGCAGACCACCATTGTTTACAGACACCATCCCAGGAGTGGCAGCAATCTACATGAAGCCACCCAAATGCACACTTCAACACTGTTGATAAGAACTACAGTTGGTAAGAACACACATTGATGTTCTATAGGGTCCAAGTTATCTGACACAGCATCAAGGCTCACAGTAAAAGAAGGACCCAACGCAATAGTGTACTATGGCAAGTACCACTGCTGGCCATAATTGTGGGAGTGAAAAAAGTTTCAGGTTCTTCAAGTGACTAAATGCCAGACCTCCTCACGACTGCCTCATTGCACACATCGTGCATGCTGACAATCTGCAGCTAAACAGCATAATAAACTGCAGCACATACGTTTAAAACCATTAGGATGACAGCTCAGTTTCAACAGTAAACGAGTTTTTCGTGGCTGGTATCCAGTTTCTGCACAACAATGGCAAGTTGCTTCTGCACTGGAACCTTTATATAAGATGGCATCACAGGTCTGAAGAAAGTACCTCTGACCAGTCTAGAAAAAACCTTTTTTATTCAAAGGCAAGTTCGGGAGTGATTTAGTCATCCAATATCTGCGAGGTTAATTCATTACACCATGCTGCACTAACAGCACCAGTCACATGGAGGTAGGGCAGAAATTCATGCATCTGATTTGCTTGCCTCCTCCATGAACTACTGTTTGGAGTCCAACCATACTATGCTCTCTACAACTACCTGAAAGGACGTTGTAATGAGGTAGGGGTCAGTCTCTTTTCCCAAGTAACAAGTGATAGGACAAAAGGAAATTGCCGCAAGTTGCACCAGGTTTAGATTGGATATTAAGTACAATTTTTTCACTGAAAGGGTTTTCAAATATGGGAATAGGCTGCACAGAGAAGTGATGGAGTTA
The DNA here is from genome assembly GCA_013397135.1 of Pachyramphus minor. NCBI lineage: Eukaryota > Metazoa > Chordata > Aves > Passeriformes > Tyrannidae > Pachyramphus > Pachyramphus minor. Next base: position 268,773 of record VYXB01010498.1, read on the forward strand.
CCATCCCTGGAGTTATTGAAAAGACATGTAAATGTGGCTCTTAGGGACATGGTTTAATGTGGGACTTGGCAGCGCCAGGATAATGTTTGGATTCAATGATGTTAGACGTCTTTTCCAACCTAAATGATTCTATGATTGTATACAATTTCCGTGGACTATGTGTCCCTTCCACATCCTTACCTTATGGTTAGGAGAACTTTCATCAAAAATCTTGCAGCCTACAGAAGCTGCAAATGTATAAGCCAAACATTTGTATGTAGATTCATAAAGGAAAGACATCCCACAGAATATCACCGTCAGGTCCTAACATGACACCAATATTTTGAGTGCTAGGGAACATACTTCCATGTATCTTAACTTTCAGCACAGGTATTAGAAGTTTCAACGCAGACTTGATAATCAGACTGTTGCAAAAGAAAAAAAAAAAAAACAGGATGGAAAAAGAGCAGGTGGGCAACTTTCCTGCCTTAATTCAAAGTCCATACGCTAGAAAGCATAAATAAACTAATGAGCATAGACACAAGGAAAATATGTAAAAAACCCACAACCTTTTTTCTGAAAAATAGCAGATAAAAATACAAAGATTTTAAAATGCAGAACAATCTTTATGAACTAGAAATATTTTCTGGGGAAAAAAAATTGCTGTTTTTAAAGTACTAGGCAATGTATAACTATATAAATAAACAGCATATGATAATTTTCCAGGGAAAGAAATAAATCAGTACTGACAAATCAGTGTTATGCCACACCTCCAAAACGTTTTTCGATACATATTGTTTATGTTTTTGAAGCTTGATCAATCTGTAAATCCTGAGGAAATAGTAAAGAAGAAAACGGAACATTTCACAGATATACTAACAAAACTCTGAAAACAGAATGTGATGGGAAACTGTAGCAAAATGAAAACTGGACTTAGAATTAGACTCTTACTGTATTTCTTTTGTTTTTAAAGAGAGGATGCGTTTAAATGAGTTAACATATTAAGGAATGAAAAAAACAGAAGCAAATTAAATTACTCTTTGAAGAAAAAAACCCCACAAAATAACGCAAACAGAAGAAGACAAACAGAAGAAGAAGAAAAAGAACTTGAATGGAAAGTTTGCCCAGGGATTTTTTGGGTGGATAAAAAAAAGGCAGTTGTACTTTTAAAATTTACTCAGATATATTCCTGCATCACTTGCTCTACCCTTAAACACCAAATGCACATGGCAAACAATTTAAAGGATGTTTCAACTGTCAATTTTAAAAATTCAAAGTTATATCCCAATATTTATACCAGAGTCAAGATTCTTTCTAAATTGGCCATTAAAAGTTACCTTCAGAACTTAAGCTTTAGCTTCCAGAGTTGGCTTTTAGTTAAATACATTACTTAATGTCTAGCTTTTCCAGAACTATTTAAAAAGAAACAAGGAACGCTGCTATGCAGCTTTTGGACTAATATTTTCCTGGATAGAATCATCTCATTATTTTGATAATAAATAAGTACCTTTGTCACTTCCATAATAGTAGAAGACCGTCTTACTGATAGCACACCAACGCTTCTGCCATTCAAAGCCAAGAAAACTGTGATCTGAAATTAAAATAATCTGTGTTTTATAAATTTCTGTCATTATTGAACACAAATATGCTACTTCTTTTCAAGAGTGAGGTAAAAGGGAGGAGGAGCCAGGAAAGATGCTAAGGAAAGGAAACAAAATCTGGATATGAAGAAGAGAAATGTATGGCACTGAGAAGGAAATTAGAAATAAAAAAGGGTGCTAAGAAAATAAATGGGAATTTGAAATCATATAAAGAGAGAAGTCATGTGTAACATTAAATAGAAGGAAATAATGAAAAATTTCCTAAATATTTCCTAGAGTTATCGCAGCATTAAGTAGGTATTAAAGTGACAATATAAGATTTATTGAATCAAGGTAAATATTGACTGAACTAAAGCTGAGATCAATATTTGCCCTCTTGAAGGAAAATAAATCTTGATGCTCACTGAAACATGAAGTCAACATATGGTACTTTTACATAGGTTCCTAATGTTTTCTTCAAAAATATCTGAAATTCTCTGAATTATGGCTGACAGTGGACTTTCACTGCATGATTTTGTTAATAAAGAAACAGGATTTTCTTTTAATACTATGCGGGCAATTATGTGTTATGCTTCTTTTGCATAACAATGCTTCAACATTTCAGCTTCTACTCATTTCACTCCTGTATAAAGTTATTCATGTGTATAACATTAAATACAGGCATATAGACTTCCCAGAAATGAAATACTAATTTTCACCAAGATAGCTAGACGTACCTTTTCTACGTTTTTCCAAGTATCCAGCCTTCAGAACAAACTGAAGATCCTGAGCTGCAACAGGAGGAAACTGATTCCCTGAAAGAAAAACAAATTCTGTAAAGCACTGCTTTTCAAGAAAAAAGCTCTTATAGCATCAATAAAATTATGGATTTTACTCTCTCAATATGCAGGAGCTACATAGGAAGGAAAAAAAATTATTCTAATAACTATTATGCCAGATTATTTTAAGTTTAAAAACCCTCTAGTTATCAATGTCATAACTGTTGCTACTGTCCTCACTGCTTTAGCAAGATGAAAATACAGCTGGGTAGCAGGCCCTGCAAGCCTCAGAAGGAAAAATATGCAATTAAACATGATACAGCAACTTTGTTTTCAACATGGTCTGTAAAGCCAGTTGGACAATGAAAGCACTAAGTTTTCAAACATGCAAACAAAATCAAGAGTCACGATTCAACACAATTAAATCAGAAATGTGGCTTTCAATACCAGCTTTGTACAGAAATATCTGGAAGCAACATATAAGGTGAGGACCCTCTATTACATGCCTACAAAGAGAGAAACCAGATGAAAAGATGATAAAAGGTGATGCCTGCTGTTGACAGATATTGCCTAATTTGCAATATGGCAAAAAGCACTGTCTATAGGATCTGTAAGGTGATAGTGGATAAACCAAAAACATTGCACAGAAGTCTACAAAATTGTTGACCTACAGACACTAATTTTAGACTTTGTAGAATATGCCTGCATCTGCAAAATATGGTGAATATGGTTTGCCTGTATTTTTTCCTTTTTCTTAGCCGCTAATTCACAGCCAGAAGCATAAGACTGTCCGGTTGACCCTGCCTCAACTTAAAACAAAAATTTGAATGCCAAAAATTTGTGTCTTCCATCCTACATCCTTTCCTTCTTGAAAAAGTAGAATCATGCTTTAAATGGAACTGTTTCTATTAAGAACAGGAATATGTTAGATGTGTCTAATATTTAACATCTATATAAATATCATACTTCTTATCCCAAGCAAAAAAAGCAGAATAAAAAGTATTCCTGTGCTGCTGGGTTTTTTAAGTGCATGTGAGCAACACAGTGAAGTTCCTACCACTTATTATCATTAAATATTCATAAGAGTCACTGTAGGTAGGTGGCAAGTTTACAAGGCAGCAATTATTCATCAAAATGTATGTAATCTTGTTATGTTCTACCAATATAAACATACAAAAAAGGACTGATATCAGCAGACAAACCCTGTGCTAGGGTTAAAGATCAGTTGTCTGACTTCAAACCATGAACACCGTCTCTGGAAGGTCAATTTCCTGGATATTTAGGTTGGTTTAGGGGCCTTTTTAATCACAAATTAATAGCTTTATGGTGGTCTTATTTAAATACAGTTGTAACAGGAAAAAGACAAGAAAAAGAGGGAGGAGCACATACAGAATGCTATTTTTTAAAGTATGAAAATACTTAAAATGAAAAGGCATTCTTTAAATAATACAACTGGCTCTTTAGACAACAAAATATTTTGTTGTATACCATAAGACAGTAGATGGAACTTTATATAGACAGAATTTAATATTTCCATTTAATTTTTTTATTAATATTACTTTTAAATATTAGAAGTACACTAACTTCTCTTTCAGCTTTTGTGGAATACTGTGTTAAAAATACAAGACTTATGGCTGCACATACATGCAGTGTAAAATGATGCAGTTGTTCCCCCTTGCTTGATAATATGCAATCACTGCGCAACACTAAATGTGAATTTAACACAATCACTGGTTGGTATGTGATAGGTTTGATAGTTACTTAAAAAGATGATCTAATGATGGTATTATGAGTGGGGGAGGTGAAGAGTTTTACAAATATACATCATGTGCTGCTTTATATTGGTCATTGGGAGGCATCAGTGTGCAACATTTACAGCTATACCTCACCCACTAGGGCTCATTTTAGAACACTGCAACCCCACAGATGTGGAAGACATAAAACTTAATTAAACAAACAAACAAAAGCAGTTCACTCTTAATTTTCAGAATTTCAACTGCTAGTTTGATCTAATTTTATCCAATATTGTTTGTATCAGTTTGGGTTTTGATAAGGAAGCTTGGCCAGTGACCATTTAGTGAAGAGTCAAATCAAATGGGACAATATAGTCCCAGAGAACCACATAATTTGGGGACTCCCTAGTGTTATTCTGTCATCTGAACTGACTACTTCATAGTGGAAAAATTCCACTCTCGGTTTTGCTACTTCTTCTGAGACAAGTCAGGATAAATTTGATGATGGTATTTTATGGAACGACATTTATTTTGCATAGGGCACTAAATGCTTGTGAGGAAAGCAACAAGCATGAAGAAAAGGCAGCCTTCCACTGTTCACTGGAAAGAAATCCTCTTCCCACCCTCAACCTGTAAGGAAGCCAGTTTCTTTTTTGTTCTTCAAAGGAACTAAGGCAGTAACTCCACAAAAGAAGCTGATGCTGGTCAGCCCCACTGCCACTCACAGTCTGTAAGTACCTGAATCAGAAACAGATCACATGCATATTATCATCCTTCTGTCAGAGAAGCCTGGGAACCAAAAAATATGATGGAAGTTTAGTGGAAGGGCAAGAGAAACAGACCCAGTTGTAATATCCCAAGACACATACAGCTGTACAAGAGAGAAAAAGCATAAATCTGGTTAAATTCCTCCTTTCATTGCCCTGTACTTCCAGAAGGAAGGGGAGGGAGAATAAGTAGTATGAAAAGTATAAAGGAAAGAGAAAGAACCACCTCCTCCCACATTCCCATGAACCGCAGGTGTTGCACATATGTGGTGGGAAGAAAGCACAAACACCCCTGTACTGCAACAAAAACAACGCTGGGAAGAAAGAACAGAGAATTATATCTTCCTTACAGTTATGCCTAGAGTTCTAAACTGTGTCATCTGTCTACCTTTCTTCCATTTTTTTCATTCCTTTACTGTCTTGTCCACATCTCAAACATGATTTAGAGTGAACTGCAACCCCTAGATGTGGAAACTCCCAGCCCAAAGCTTGGAATTTATGTAGCAAGTTGGGTTTTGCAGTTGCTTTCAATCAGAATTGCTTCCCCATCCATTTGAAATAGATCAGGCTTGACACAAATCTCATAAAAAAAGTATCACTAAAGCAATGCTTTGTATATAGTATATATAGTAAAGGAGCATTTGTTTACATTACACCAGCAGCTGAAATCAGAGACTCATTAGTTGACTGCTGCATGGGATGTGGAATAAGACAGCTCCTTCTATAAAGAGTCTGTTTAAGACAGAGAAATACTGCCAAGAAAGATGGCATTACTATTTTATTTAGATAAAGAACTGTGAAGCAAATTAAACAACATGCTTCAAATCACATACTCCTTTAGAGTTCAGAGCTCTGAATTTCCCATGTTATACTCCCATGTATGCACCAGGATGTCTTCATGACAAGGAGAATTTTCCCCTTCCCTCACGGACACAGGTGAAATGGCCTGAATTCCAGTTTTCTGTAACTTCACTGGATATTGTCCATAAGAAATTAAATGTAGAAATGCAAGGAGCTTGCATCCTGGGGATGCAAGATAGCACCTACTGGTACTACCTTCTCGGGTGCGTTGGTGTTTGTTGTTGAGTAACTCACAGTCAAGCTGGTTAGTGGATCAGAGCAAAATTTCTCTCCCAAAATCAGACCAGCAGAGATCACCATGCCTTCCCACCTACTTCCTACCCCTGTATGGTCTGTTTCCAGATATGACTCAAGGATTTAGAAACAAAGATGTTAAAAGGCCCATAGTCTTCCCTGGTTTCTCCTCTGGTACACTGTAGGTTTTGAAGTCAATTTTAAATACCAAAGAGAAAAGTAGCACTCTGAGTCAAGAAGTGTTCTGTGGCTTGCACCTGTGTGAGTTTACATGTGGAGGAAGGTACAACTATTGCTTTTGTGTACTCTCCTGGACCTAATTTCTTCTGTATTGTTGCCCAGGCAGTAACGGGCATGCACAGAGTTAAGGATACAAAAAAGGTCTCATTTCCATTCCTGAGTTTCTACCTCACAAATAATATTTTGAACCTTATTCCTTTGATGTGAAGATCAGATCAATACTATCCTATACTTTGGGAGATTATTATCTTGCATCCCAAAACACAGTATAAAATAAGAGAGGTCCATCTGCTTTATGTTAAAGGTTTTCCTTCATTCTTGACCACCCACCCACATAATAATCTCCCATAATAATTGCTCTTCCTATCCTGGTGGGAATTATTCCAATGTACTCCAAACTAAAATCTGCAAGTTATGCTCCACATGCACGATGTGTGAAAAAGCCATCAAAGACCAGATCAAAATATTTATGAGTCCTAAACCTTCACGTCTTAGAGAAAGGTACATTATATGTATAATACACCGGGCTCTTCCTCTTGGTTCTAGGCACACTTGTGCCAAGTGAGCAGCTGGCAGTTATTATAACACTATTTCTGCCAGGCTAAAAATTCCTCGTGAAAAGAAAGCAAAATGATCTCATTCAAGTACACAGCCAGCCTTTCTACTAGTCATGCTTTGACTTCAGAAAAACATTAATGTTATTAATGTAGGTGTACTAATGTACAGGTTCCACTGCACAAATCCCACAAACACAGAGTACCTTGTGACTTCAGAAAGACCTCATACTATAGCTTATAGCATGGCTACAATTTTTGCAACTTGGTAATCTAAAGTCAAAAGCCTGAAGCACTGCAACAGTGCAACAGTGAATTTGGTCCATTACTTAAAAAGAGTTTCATCAGTGTCACCTCACAGCATGAAATTCAATCACTGCACCTGGAATTTTGATTTTTGGAGGACCCAAAGGTGTTAAAATTTCATTCTGTACACAAAATATATAAAACAAAACCAGGTTGTATTATTTTGCACTGCTCACCAATAGGAATATATTTTTTACTTCTGCAGTTTGGGCTAAGAAATATATAAAGCAAGAAATATTTAGAGGTCAGTGCATTCTAAAGAAGTGCTTAGCATGCTTATGGAGAGGACCAGTGGTTTAACCACTATAATGACTTCTGGCTCAAATAACAGTAATTTTATTTTCTTCAGTCCTTGTAAAAGGAAAGCTGTCAGGAAAAAATACATTAGTTTGATTATATGGGGGAAACAGTGCTTGCTATTTCTTTATCTTCTTCTAACTAAAAAAAAAAATAATAACATGAACACTATTATTGAAAAATTATTTTTTCAGCTTCCTTTCTATTGATCTGAAGATCCTTAGTGTCACCTGCAACTGTACTGAGGGGTGCACCTGATGCCCTCTTCCAAATCATCAGTAAAGATACTGAATAGGACTAGGCCCAGTACTGAGACAACTGGATGTAACTCCATTCACCACCATTCTCTGATCCCAACCATCCAGCCAGTTTTTTACCCAGCAAGGAGTGCACTTGTACAGGCCATGGGCTACCAGCTGCTCCAGGAGACGATGTCCCAGGCTTTACTGAAGTCCAAGCAGACAACATCCACAGGCTTTCCCTCATCCACTATGTGGGTCATCTGGTCATAAAAGAAGATCAGGTTGGTCAAGCAGAATCTGTCTTTCCTAAATCCAAGCTGGCTGGACCTGATCCCCCGGTTGTCCTGTATGTGCTGCATGATGGCACCCAAGATGATCTGTCCCATAACTTTCCTCAGCTGACAGGCCTCCTCCTCCTGGCCCTTCTGACTTTCTAATTTTCTGTCTACATGGCCTAATGACATCTTTGTGCTCTTCCTGAGTTGCCTGCCCTTCTTCCAAAGGTCATAAACTCCTTTCTTCCCTGAGTTCCAGCAAAAGCTAGGCTGGTCTTCTTCCCCACCAGCTCATCTTTTGGCACGTAGGGATGGCCTGCTCCTGCAGGAAATGCAGAAATAGGGCATTTTGCCTTTAAGCTCAAGTCTTTTATGCTATCTCTCAGGCTGAAATTCTAAACTGGCAGAGATATTCTGAAAATATTTGTGTTAAAGTTGAGCAACGAAGGAGTAATGTTTCTAGCAACACAAAGTAATTTCATCTTCTTTCCCCCACTCCTACGCCACTTCTCACACACTTCTCAAAAAATTCTTCATCTCTCTCCATTTCATTTTGATCTGGAAATACAGCATTTACCCACTTTTAATAGCTACTACAGCGGGATTCAATTATCTTTGAATGTGTACATAGCAATACACTGGGGTCACATCTGTTGCACAACCACTGTGAATCTAGGCAAAAGAGGAGGTGGTTTACTTTCATATGCATATCTTCTCCCTACATTTACTTTTTTTATTAAAGAGAAGATCAGTGTATAGTGGATTTAAAAAAAAATTCTATTTCCTAGAGTCTTCTGATCAAAGAAAAGTTATCAGTAGGAAGATCACATAGAATTTCATTAGCTTCATTAACTGTCTTGAACATTTTCAAAAAGACTACTTCAGTGTTTTGCAAATGTAGAAGGGTGGTAGCTCTGAATTAGTTTAACATGCAAGAATCAAAGGATAAATGTTACAGAAAACACATTTCATTCAGGGGAATAAATATAATGAAAATGTTTAGCTTTTGAAACATTGGTTCACAAAAAGTTAGCTTTTTGGTTTAAAGTGCTCGTTCCAAAGACTGCCCAGTCTATGAAGTTTTGCTCTGGAGCCATCCCCAGCATTACCCATTGTGCTCTCTACTAGTTTACAATAATTTTCACACAATAATTTGCCTTGATATATTCCTCTAAGAAGAGCCAGCACTGTATTTCATTAAAGAATACTCAAAGCAGTGTCATCTGTTTCTACTTTTAATTCTTTCTAATTCTGGATATGAAGTTTGGGTTACAAACACTAATACCACACCCTCAGAGGCCTAAATACTGAGTATTTCTTCTGGACTCCTCCCTTGGAAGTGGTAGGAGCCTTTCTCTTCCCTTTGTTCCAGTAAGCAGAGGAGAAGGCAGTGGGCCAGGCAGCCTAAAAACCACTGCGATGGATTTTTTACAGAAGCATGTTTGAGATTTGTCTCTTTTTATCATTTTCATTTAGCCCTTAATTATATAACTGTGTATTTAGTTATGTTACATTTTTAAAATCTTACATCTATGGCTTCTCAATCCTCATCTGTTTTCTGAGCAAAGTTTCTTAAGTAGTTGTAACATATTTCATTTGAGAAAGACATTTTCTTTTTTCTTTTTATTTAACAAATTACAGGAGTCAGCCAGTTAGACTCCATTCACCAGGATCCACAGGCCTAATGGAATTATCCTGGATCACATACTCCTCATCCAAACCTAACTCTGAATTTATAAACCAATAGGGTCCTGGATTTATGCATTCTTTTGATAGCTTCCAAATTGGTTATAAAACACCCACTCTTACATTTTGCAGAGCATCTTAATGTATGGAGGAATTCATGGCTTTCACCCCTTGCTCTAGATTTGATTTTCACACAGGTATTTTTTAAAATTTCACAAATGACACCCACAGCACATGGAGGTCGGGAGGAGTGATTTCTGCTGTGAGCAGGCATTATCCCCCAGGGTTATAAAAGGGGCCACTGCATGCTTCACAGGAGCAGCCTTCCCACTTCTGCTGTTTCTCAAAGATTCTGAGACAAGAAGACAGAAAGAAGATACAGCAGTAAAGAAAAGGTCTCTTGTGCAAAGCCTCTCACTCACACCAATGTAATGTAAGGCATAAAAATGTAAAACTTTTGCTTAAATCCCTCCAAGGATCATTAAAGTTTACTCAATAATTTCAGCGCAAAAGAGTTTCACTCACCCAAAAGCTCACACTACAGGTATGAGAAAAGTGCATCAGTGGCAAAACAAATTTTGCCTATGCAACAAGAAGCTCAGCTTTCTACTTTATTATGAGAAATAAAGTAGGCAGGAAAACACAGAGATAAAAACAACATCTCTGCTTTGCAGATAGAATCAAGCCAAAACAGACCATCATGGATCAATTAGAGGCACTGGGAATTCTCATGAAATGATGCAGGCAAGCTGAAATTTCCCAGCATCGTCTCACAGACAATCACACACATCCAATTTTGATTAGAAACTCTAAGTAAAGACTCAGAATATCTACATGATAGCTTGAACCACAGAAGGTGTTGTTAGCTAATCAGAGAAAATTAAAAGGCCAAGAATAAAGAGTCTACAGCTGGAGTACGACCAGCATGATGTCAAATTGCATATGGATAGCATCTTTAACCACATCATGATTCTTATATTCCCAGATGACTATCAGGAAGAAAGTCCTACACGTTTACCGAATGCAAGTTAGAAGTTAGCAATTAATATGTCCAGGTGAAAAATACAATTTTTAGCTTAACATCCAAAACATCTGGAAAAGGTAATACTACAATTGTACACTGCAAGTTACTACTATTTTTAAATAACCACCTGGTAAGCATAAGAATCCCTTGGAAATACCCACATATCTGTGGCACCTTAAGAAAAACCTACAGTAATCAGAATTAGAAGTTCCCTATTACTTTTCTGATTTTGTCACAATGTTTTGAATTAGTACTTTTCAATTTCATCTTTGGACAACTGGCACATTTTGTTCAGTAAATCAACCTAAACTGGGACCAAGCAATGACAACTATTTAACTCAACATGAGAATGATTTAATCTGTTTAGGTAGAAAAATTGTCAAATGTCATTTATTGCAAAGCTAAACAATGAATTTTCAATTTATATTTCAAAATTAGTAGCACATGTTCTTTCAGTTTCAGAAATGCCCTAGAAATCGAAGTATTTATTACTTATCAATATTTTGACAGGTTACAAAGCTCACTACGGAGTGAACTCTGTGAGTCTTACCCAAATTTTCGTAATGCCATGCAAGCTAGATTTTCAAAAAATCACACATCCATTAAACAAAAAGCATATAAATTTTCTTCCTCTTAATTTTATAATTTCCCAATTTTTTTGCCCTGTCTCCTCTCCTATGTTCTATTGTGTATACATCCTTTTCTAAATTGTTCTGTTTCTACTTCCAGAATCTAGTTTAAGCCCCTTTTAAAAAGTCCCACTGAAAAAAGAAAAAAAAAAGAAAGAAATAAAAAAAAAACAAAACAGTACAGTTTGGGAAGTGCCAAACATAGCTGAAGAGAAAAATCATCCAATGTGAATTTCAATCTGTGAGAGGGATATTTGAGCAGGGGAGCATTTTAACTACTGCTCTGATCAGAAGCGCTAACACACCGTAAATACACTAAGCAATACCAAAGAAATCCTGGGAAAGAAGGAAATTCTCAGGCTACCACAAAACACCACCAAAAACCCCCAATGTAAATTGCATGAAGTTTTATATATGGAAGTCACTTATGCCAACTGGCAGCCCTCTCAGATTAGCTGTGTAGTCTGCAAAGTTCCAACTGTTCTGACTCCTGGCCAAAGGCTTGGCCTGCTAAGCTCTTGAAAGGAAACATACGTACACACTTTGAGCATTTCAAATGCTCCAACAGCTCATATCCTTAATCAGAAAAAGTTTTAACATTACTGGTGGGAGCTGAAAAATCTTTCATCTGTACAAAGGAAGAGATTTGAATTCCTATAGTCAGCTTAAAACACATCTTCAAAAGTGGCAGTTGCAGATTTCAATGAAGAGGTCCTTGAAAGCCAGTTTTCATTTTCCACATTTTATGTATTCCTGCAAACACAGAATGGTTTGAATGTTCTGCCTCAGTGTCTCATTCTTGATATATTTCTTCTACTACTGATAATTTAAGTAAAAAGCTATGCTCAGTGATCAGTGAAGTATCACACTCAAAGCTTCTGTGCATTTGAAAGCAAATCTGGTTTAAGATGGAGGCATGACTTTACACTGCAGTCTGCATGTAAAGACAAGACTTTTAAAAATAATAACAAAAGAAGAAAGTCTCACACAAGCCTTTCAAGTTTTCCTACTGCAGCACACAAAAATGCAAATCAAATATCATTCAGCATGTAGAAGTAGAAGTTCTGGTAGAATTAGTCTCCTGCAATGATAACACTGCACTTACAAAAATCAATCTACAGAGCAAGACCATGAGAAAAAAAATCAGAAGTGACTAACACAGTGCCTTTATTTTCAAGTACTCTGAAAGAGGTAATAAAAATCCAAAGGTTTTATGGTTGAAAAAACACATTGCTATTTTCATACCTCCTCTCACAAGAAGGTTGCCACCAAAGGATAAAATATTCTCCTGTTTTGTTGTGACTGCATGGGACCAAACTGAAAAGAACAAGGGAACACTGTAAGAAGCCAGCAGAGCACACTGCAGGAAGCCAGCAGAACACTCCTGTGTTTCCTGAAAGATTTCCAGATGTAAATTTCAGTTGCCATTCACCTTGAAGTACCACCTTCCAATATCAACTCCCAAGTTTTCTGAATGACTGCACTAATATTTTCCACTCCGTTTGAAGACTCCAGAAGAAATCATACACTTGAAGACACAAGCAACGAGAACTCTGCCAGAAGCTTTTTCTCTCTGAACAAGAGAGAGGAGATCTGACTAACTGCTTCAATTCTCCTGTAAGTCTCATTTTGTTACATCTAGTCAATCGAAATACCCACTTTAATTTTTCAATGATCTAAGTTATGCCAAGCTACAGAATGAATGTATTTCCATTTTCCACGCATACCTACTACCTTTTTCAAATGACCTATGCAGTTCTTACTGGTTTTAGTATCAAGTAGAAATATCTGAAATAACATTATTTATTTGCAGTTAGCAACAATTATTTTTATTTTGGAAAGCATCTATGGGATTGAAATCCAAAAATGAAAGAAGATCACTTATACTGACATGCTAAATGCCAGCTTGTCTTTTCCTATTATAAACACATATAGGTTTCCATACTTTCAGCATCTACCATGGGAAATCCCACATGTTAAGGGATTGGAAGCTCATAAACCACAATTACCATCATATTCTGCAACAGGGGTCAAAATTTGGGAAAAGAGAATCAAGAGAAGACCTATGACTGAGTTTTGTAAAATCTGCATAAGAAGAAAAAAATGGCATAATGTGAGAAATGGGGGGTTTTTACAACTTCAGACTTTTACAATGATGAAATAGCTGAATAAATGTCAGTGAGATTTTTTCCAAACTCACTTTGTGTCTCTTTATTCTCACAACACACCTGAGTTTTCCTTAAGCCTACCTCTGCACATAAATCTAATTAACGATTAGAAAGGCAAACCACCCAATGAATGCAACCACTGTTGAAACTTGAACCAGTTGTAACATTAATGAATTAACTGAACCTGCTAATGGAGTAGCATTGTTTGGTCTGTGGACAGTACCCAGTGATAGTATTATAGTCTCTGGACACCAGTACGACAGAATTTGTAAGAAATGTAATAATCTTTATCAGACAACTAGAACTATTGGAAAACAGCCAGACAAGCCTTTTATAAGGCAAAAGAGCTCATTTATACAAAAATTCCTCAGGTACTTTCACTTTATAGCAACTGGTTAACACATATTACTCCTCTACACACCTGGCATAATTCACAACATGCATAGTATCACTCAAAAGCGACACTAAAAACAAAGAATTCAAACCTGTAAACATTTTTTTTTAAATAATATATGGCATTTTCTTCTAATTTAAGAATGTGTTAATTCAGTTCTCTTTAAAAGTGACCAAAAATAATAATTGTGTCAAAGCTGTAAAGTGGTATTGCCAGATTTCAACTGAGTAAATTTTAAAGTTGATCTATGTACACCAAAAAAAAAATAAAAAGAAAATGGAACTTCTAATGGAAATGCTGACACAACCTTAGCCATGACAACGCTAACAGCACTGCTCTAATAAATCTGTCAGTTTCTGTAACACCTATGACAACCCCATTAATATGAATGATGTACACTTCACATAGCATCCTACAAAGCAACTGCACGAGTTATATCATCTTCATTCCAAGTAACAAATCAGTAATCAATATTTGTAAAAGCAGACTAATCCTTTGCAAAATCACTGGTTTAGTGATTGAAGAGTTTGCTCAATTTACACAGTTAATCCCTCTTCATCTGCTTGAGCCCTCTATTTATTCCAGCCACTTACAGTGGTAGCTATAGCAGACTAATACGTCCCCCCATGCTAAACATGTCCTGACAATTGACCCAGCATATTGCTGTCAGGATAATCTTTACAAACATTGAGCTTTTCTTACCAAGCCTGAAGGCAACATTTAGAAATCAAAAGTTTACAAATACTCCCAGAAAGATCTCCTCACACATATTATCCCTTCTCCATTTAATTATTTCTTGGAGACAGCATCTACTGTCATATTTTATGGCCCCAAAAAGTACCATCTTGACTTTTTTTTTTATTACTAGGGTTAAAAATTACTATAATTATGAAGTCACATAGAGTGAGTTTTTTTAATCAAGAAATTTCTATAGAAACAGGAAAATCATCAGGAAAAGAATGTGTTGTAGCAAATTGCTCAGTGAAAAAATGAGATGGCCATCTGTGTAAATACAAGTAAATTAGCATCCTTTATCCAAAAAAAATGAGCTGAAGCAGTAGCACTAAATTAAGATGACAAAAAAAGAAGAAAGGTCACCATGAAGTCCATAGTAAGAAAGCAAAAAAAGTTAATTTTTAATTAAAAGAGAGACAAAAATATTTTGTTTCATCTACATATATCTCTTCAGCTCTGAAGAGAAGTTTACAACAAAGACTGGAGTGGTGCTACAAGATTTTTCCCCATTTTGAGATTTCTACCCCTACAAAAGGCAAATATTAATCAAAGCAAATTTTTCTAAACAACCAAGGAGAATTAATGTAGATAGTAGTCTTAGCTACACACAAAATTCATACTAATCTTTCATATCTCTGAAGCTATTCATGCTTAATTTGCCAATGCATAATTCACCATTGAATACAACAGCAGAAGTTAGATTATGCAACTAAACTGGTAACTTAAAGGAGTAAATCTGAAAAATATTTTATAAAGTATAAATCTAAGAATTCATGTTAAAGGACAAATGAAGCAGAAATCCTTAAAGAGCTAATTTGTATGATCATTCATGTCATAGTTCTTAGGTTCTTGGTAACTTATTTCAGAGAAGTATGATACTGTATCAATTGTACTGGGCATAAGAACTTTAATGTCCCTACATGAAATCTCAGTGTTAGAATAGCACAACTGCTTAATTCTTGAATTTTTCTGACATCAGTTCTTGATCTATGGAAAGACAGCATAAAAAAATTGCTAAGCAGACCAATTTGGGAGGGGATTCAGAAATGCACTTAAAACTGGCAGAGCACAGAACACTGATTTAGTCATCAGGTATAGTCACAGCACACACCACAAACCCGACGTGCTTGACTATTTTAATCCAAAATATATCTACAGGAAAAAGGAAAAGCCTATAGCAGGAACACTAACTTGAAGGGGCAATTATGACCCTCAGCATTGAAGGCCATTAAAGACCAACAGAATCTTCTTAAACAGATGAAAAAGACAAAAATCAGCATATATCTGTTACCTTTGTTTCACTGTTTCTTGTTAGTCTGAAAAAACAAAAAAACATGACTGAAGGCATGCTATAATATGGAACAACCTAAAGTTTATCACTTAGTTATTAAACACAGAAAGGTGTCACTGTTGAGCAATACCACTCAAGGTAAAAGGGTGAAAGAGGCGAGCTGCAGCACAAAACAAGTCAGCATTGCAAGAAAAAGACAAAAAGACACACCAAACTACTGTCTCTCTTCCCCTATAAGAAGCAATTAGCCTTCCAAAAATCAGACTAGTGACCTGCAGCTACCCATGATAACACAGACTCAGAGGCAAATACTGAATTTCACACCTATGTCATTTGTGGTGTCCTTTTCAAGTAGAAGAAGAGATTTAGGCACAGTTATTATCCCACAGCATACTACAATGCCATACATAAAACATTCTCTCTGCAAGTTCTGCAAGAATTTTAGCCAAACAGAAACTCAAACTCAGAATTTAAATTATTTTCTAGAACTAAAATTCTAGATCTTCTCTTGAGGCAAGACATGAAAAAAGGAAGAAATCTGAATCTTACTGGTTAAACGCACACTTTTTATGTGAATGTAAGCCTATTAGGGAAAAAGGCATTTTGTAGGTATGTGAAGTATTATAAATTACATAGTGGCTCAGATTTATCATCTTTCCTCTGTTATTCAGATGTACATAAATTGAAGCTCACTGAGCTGGAAGCTGTTGCATAAAATATTTTTTTTAAATATTTCTGTAATACAGAATACAATCTGACTTAGGAATTTTAAACCTCTGGCAAAACTCTCACAGGGGACTTCAGCAAAGCAGTATTGTTACAGTTCAAACATAGCTTCAATATTTAGTTGGATTACGGCAAGAGTGTCTAATCTTCTCTAATTTGCAACACCCCAACCAACTGACAAAAAGAGCAAGGATGACAAAGACACTTATTGCAATTGATGTGAGCACGATGAGTACCCTAGACATTGCCTATATGATCAATAAGAGGGTTTCACTTTACCCTACTGACAGTATTACTAGCTCACTAGGTGAAAAAGCTCAACTGTACTTAGTCTTGACTAACCAGTGGATGGAGGTTGAAACCACCACTCAGAGTGTTTTCCTGAAAGCTTCCAGCAACACGGCTAAAACATGGAGAGTTTATTTAGCCACTCATTATAACTTTTTAAAAATGTGTTACATGGTACTTCAGAGAGCTCAGTCCTCTGAGATTTAATCCAATATCCTTCTCTTATGCATTTTCCTATAAACCATTGAGTTTTAGCAACCATCAACAGAAGCTCAGATATCCATATCTAAATGATACAAGTGACAAAAAGAACAAACGAGTGAACAAATGCCACAAGGAAAGTCTGCAGCTGCAGCAAAATCCTAAAATATATTAGACTTCTGTGAACTCTGTCCCACTGCCGTTCAGTGAAATTCAGACAGAAAAAATGAGCCAGAGTAACAGTTGGCACCACCATTGAAAGACAAAGAAGGCCAGACTCCTGATGTACAGGAGTACCCCAAGGTACCACCAAATGGCACACTGCTTTTGCCTCCAAATCCATAGCAAAGGGCTGAATGAACATCAGGATAGCGACAAGCTGCAAGTCCTCTGCAGGGTTCAGCCAAGCAGCCGCAGCTCATGCTTAAGGCCAGACTGCATAAAGAGGAGAAGGAAACCAGCTGGAGAGATCAGACTGCAGGTGGCAAGACTGACAGGCCAGAATGCTGAAAACCTGAAGCAATTTCTGTAAAGGCAGCAACAGCCATGAAGTATTGTCTAAGGTGCCTGTTAACCCTTTAACACACACGGATCCTGTGGACTCCTCCAGTACCGTGTAGCTGCAGTGTTGACCACTGCAGAATAAAGACTAAGGCATCAGAGGGTTATAATTGGTTTAACAAGATCTTTTCAGAAGCTGACAGGCAATTAAGTCTTCAGTTTAGTTCTAAAATATTTATTCGGACTTTCCAACTGCATATAAAGATGTTTCTGAGCACATCACCACTCCAGTTACAAAGAGTAACACCCCCTTTTTAGGACTTTAAAGCAACTTTCATACAGGTGACATAGAAGATGTATGACTATTTCAGGTTTTTCATGTGACTATCAAAAATATGTTTCAAGCAATATATATTTTCCCCAAGAATGCTGTGAGATGGTGTACTTTTACCCATATTTTGAAGCACAGCTTTATAAATTTTATTTTAACTAGTTGATGTAGTCCAATTCCCTGTGTTCAGTATGTCATTTCATCAGCACAGAAGATGCAGAAAGTACTTTGCTTTTTGACATCCCAACAGCAATAAACATGCATATATGATGACTAATCCATTACATGTTTCTCTACATGTCCCTATCATGCAGAAATAGGAGTGAAAAGATGTACTTGAAAGAAAATTTTGTGTTGAAAATGATCAGTTGATTAGGTACAGGGCAAAAAAATATACACAGAGGTTGTCAACACTTCTGTCATGTACAGAAAGGAAAATGAAGTCATTTGTTATCCTCAGTTGGAGAGGTCACTAATGTTATCTTGCACATGATGATTTGATGCAGTACATATGATTAATGCTTGTTTAAAGGACACTGCCAAGGTCTCTAGGTCAAACTACGACCTTCCATTTTTTTCAGATATCCATAAGCAGAATATTAATAATTCTGTAAGTGCTTTCCTCCCCCTTTAAAATATTTTAATACTCTCTGCTACTACTAAAACAAAAATTCCAGCAAGGTAGCATTTGTTTCAGAATTATTACTTGTATTGTATTATTTTAAATGATTGGTCCAGTTATAACTATCACATTCTAAGACTCATTCTGAGACTTCTCATTCTAACTGCACAGGTTTCCACAACTTCATGTGTATGCATGTCTCAATGCTTTGGGATAAAATTGCATATGCTTCTTCAAAGTCATTCTTCAAAATTTTAAAGACAAATGTAAAGTGAATCTATTTGCTTTTTTTCAAAAGCAAAGTTCTCAAAACTAAGAAAAATGTCACTATGATGTTGCATTTTCTCACAACATGTAAGAACACAATGTGTTCTTACATGTCTAGCTGGAGCTTTAGTTCTCTTAAAGTCGAAGTTTAGGCATTAGAAAATACACAATCAAAATGTAGTTAAAAAAAAAAAAAAAAAAAAAAA
>VYXB01010498.1:287729-292729 GCA_013397135.1 Pachyramphus minor
GAAGGGCCGAACTCCTGTGACTGCCTTGCTATTCACAAATCTTTGGGAACTGAACTGTTGTCAGAACCATGCTTGGAAATCTCAAGTTTATATCAATATAGATGGGTATAATTTTCTTTCCATGGATATGGCAATAGCTAAGATGCAATGTCCAAGATCACCTTCAAATGAGAAATAAGCATTACTGCTTTTTTTTTACCTTTTTAAACACAAAACATTCTTAGTAATAAAATTAGATTTGTTTTCCAAAAATTGAAGGGGGCTGCAAAATTTCTTTTCAAAAGAATTTTTCCCCATAGCTTTGCAGAAGCTCTAAGAGGAAGAGAGTTTTATACATCACATTACATGGCACTTGCTTCAGATTTAAAAATATAACTAAACTATATTTTCCCCTTTATGGCTGTGCTTCCAAATGTTTAATAACAGGCTGATTACTATATTGTCCATGTATTATTCTGCTTTTCCACAGGGTAGCAGTGTGTTTCAGAACAAGGCCACCACTGTGGGAATATGAATGAGTACATAAAATCCCTGCAGAAAGCAGCTGTTCCCTCTTGTACATATGCAAATGTAAGAATGCTAAATAATGAGGGCAGCTTTATTTCACAAAAGCAGACAACAAGAGAGCCAAAGTGGACGACAACAAAGTTTTTGTAGGAAGCAGTGAACTGAAGTCTACAAAAAAGGATATGTATTCCCTTTAATATTCTCAGTCATGAGAATCATGCTTCTGAGGAAAATACCAATTCATTTCTTGCAAAATTAATCCTCAAAATTATTTTTAAAACCTTAAAGACAAAGACATAGGTGCATCTTGACTTAGACACTGAGCTTATTCAAAAAAATTATCATGTAATTAAGACAGAAGTCTGGACATTTTTTTCTCCTCAATACTATCAGTCTTACGTATGACCTTGGACAAGTCATTGAATCTAACTCAGTTTTCCTGTCCATAAAACGGAGATAATACCTCTGCCCAGGGCTACTGTGAAGCTAAATTCATCGTCCATAAACGTGATTTGAAATAGCAAGGTGAAAGGGCTTTATCAGTGCTACGTACTGCTGCATTTTTCATTGCTTTTAATAAGCCTAATGAAACCATGTAAATTTTGAATGACAACATTAAGCAGATTTTCAGGCCAGCTCTTGCTAGAAGTAAAAGGCATTACAGATTTCTTGAGATGACCCCGATTTGAGCTCTGACAACTAATGGCTGAGTCAGAACATTGCTATGTGAAGTACTGTGAAGAGTCTTCCAGATGTCAATTGTTCTAACAGGGGACCGTTTATTCAATATCTGAGAGAGAAGTTGCATCAGTGATACATGAGGAAGAAGAATGGTTCACATTTCCTTGTTGGTTAAGCAACAAGCAACACTAAAATCATTCAGAGCTTGTGACTGGCATTCACTAGTGAAGTTTAGTACAAACCATGCGGCTTACACTAGCAAGTGCACAAACAACAAGAATAATTTATCAAACCAAAGCCACACAAGCCACAGATTAAACTGCACAGCTCCCTATACTGATCAGCTACAATCCTGTACCATAAAAAGCTACCACCATAACCCCAGAAGGATTTTGGTAATAATACACATGCCTTGAATTCACAATCCATAAAGAAACTCCTTTGACAATATCCCTTTTGCAACAACACTGAGTGTCACGCCTCGACCTCACCTAACTAATATGTGCTTAAGGCCAACACAGCTGCTGCTCTACAAATAGAATGTTACATACAATTTAAGAAAAATAGAAAAATCTATACTAAAATAATTCACCAACTACCCTCAAGCATCATCTACAGAGAACATCCTTGTCATTGAAGGAGTCTATGAGCAACACAAGACTAAAGTTCAGAATCTTTTGCATTATTCTCTTAACAGACTGTTCAACAAAATTAATTTCAAAAAATAAAAACAGTTATATTGTTAGTGGCACTGGGCCTCCTATTTGTACTGATCTTTGCCAGAGTTGACAGGCAGTGTCAACTACAATTGGGCAGTGGACTACAATTTTGACCATCATCTACCCCATTACTGTTTCTGGTGCTGAGCTATGAGACTTCTTTACTGCTAATCAGGCTAAGCTGCCAGATACCCCAAGCCTCCAGTCTAATAGTTACTACATTTCCTGCATCAGCTCTACACCACACATACAATAAGGGCATTTTTGATGCTGTGTCACACTTGCTGCATGCGCCACAGAGTAAACAGAGTCTGCTTGAAGGCCTGCTTTCATGATCAACTATCCCAACAGACACAGGAACACCAGCTGCTGAAGCATTAAAAACTAAAATGCAAAATGCAGGCTTGCTTTCCCCAAAAGCTATCATAAGAGCAGCAGAAAATAATAAAAGCATGTGAAAACAAGTGTACTCCCAGACATTTCTCCTAAATATTGCATGTATTTTTTCATGCATTTCTGTGGCTAACTATCCAAATCAACTAACTCAAAGTTTTCACTTCATTTGGGAATTAAACATGTGGAATTATTGTAATAAGATGCCAGAGTCAGTTTTTCCCCCTCTCTCTTGAGACATGAGAGAATTTCCAATCCCAGAGCAGCAGTGAGAACATCCAGGATCTTGTGGGACTTTCCTTAGTTTGCCTGACTTGAGCACCCATCCCTCTTCATTTCCTAATCCTGTTTTAATCTTCAAGGTGGGAAAGAGTAGTAAACTGCAATGTCAATGAGAGCAGATACAGGACACGGAAAATGGGCCTCTTACCCAAAGCCAGGAGCTGGGCCTGACAGTGCTATAAATCAATATACACTGACTACAGAAGATATCACCAAGCCTAGCAGGCATATACGAGAGAACCAGAAAGATCTCTGCCTATCAGAGGTGAAGGAAAGCACATGAACCAAAAGTATAAAATTCAGGAAACCTGAATTCCTGATTCATTTCTGCCATAATATCTATCGTATAAATACAATTTCACAGAAGAACTGTATCTTCCAAACTTAAATCCAAATGGTTAGTGTGTAGCCTTCCAGACAAAAGACATTTTCTTTTTAAACAACAGCTTCAAAGCCAACAAGTCTAGAGCACTCTTGTTAGAGCTGACTTGACCATTTGAATGTCCACAACACATTTGAATATCTATCAACACCACATCAAGAGTGGACTGCTCAGACTCATCCTCTCTTTCACCATTAAAGAAAACCTGAAGTATATTTTTAACAGATATTTCCCTTTGTGTGATAACAGTCTTCTGGACATAGTCGTAGAAAAGATGAATATCTCCCTACTCAGCTTAGCAAAACACTGTCAGTTTACTCCCATAATCACCTGGATTTGCCAAACAGAGATCCCTAAGGAAAATGCAGTAAACACTTTACACGAAGCTCAAAATAAAATTTGCAGGAAACCCACACTCCCAACCCTACTTCTTTCTATTCCAGCTACTCCCTATACTGACACCAGTGCCTGTCTCTGGAAAGACCTTTTATTCTGCACTAGGTCTTACTGTCTTTCTCCCTCAGAGCCTTTCTTATGTCCACTAGTGTCACTTTCCAAGCTGCTTCCCAGTTTTAGACTCATTTCCCCTTCTTCTTTATCTCCTCTTTCTCTGTATTTTCAGTGCCAGCTTCCTGAGAACCTGCTCTATTTAATGGTCTCCTCCATTACGAAGGACTGACCTCCCTGCATTACCCAGATCACGTTGTCC
Source organism: Pachyramphus minor (assembly GCA_013397135.1). Taxonomy (NCBI): domain Eukaryota; kingdom Metazoa; phylum Chordata; class Aves; order Passeriformes; family Tyrannidae; genus Pachyramphus; species Pachyramphus minor. The sequence continues at coordinate 291,403 of VYXB01010498.1, forward strand.
GCTCACTTTACTCACTGGCACCCCTCCACATCAGGGAGATTCTTAGCTAAGTGAACTCTATTCCTCCACGTGCCCACTCTCCTGCCACAGTCCTTGCAACTGGGTGAGTGTGTCACCTCCACTGGGCGCAGGTCCTGTTGCCAGCTACACTCACAGAAATAGAATCCCCAAGCCATCTGCCCAGGAAAGCTAAGGCAAAAGGGTTGCATGGGTGTCAGGGACTGTGCTGTAAGACAGGTCAGCTGTTTCAGGGGGAACCACATCCAGCCCATAAATCAGAAATCACCTTTCCCTTGGGTTATGGCATTCCAGGGAATGAAGTAAACACGAAGAGATTTGTTGGCTTTACCATCTCCTTTCAGTGCTCTCTGATCAGTTTTGAACATCTCATTAGAAGTGCAACAGAAAGTATCCTATTACTTTTCTATTTTTAATATCCTTTTCTCCACTGTGGCCCCAGTCTTCAGTATTATGCCCTATCACAGGTACAGTCTCCTAGCATTAAAAATCTAATAAATGCTTTGGGTCCCAAAGCATATCAGCAATTAAAATGAATCAGTCTTTCTACACCAGCAGACGCCAGCATGAGAGGCACTGCACTGTGACTGGAAAAAACATAAATAAATAATCAGCAAACCAGGCCTAAGAGAGTCGTTCACTTCATATACCTCTCTTATTCCAACATCAGGGATGGATTTACCTAAGTTAAACATCTGGCACAGGCGTGATAACTGCTTAATGGACGGCACAGCTACCTATGCAGAAGTCGTAAGCTACTGAGTGTGGTGTGGTAATGTTATCAGGAACCTTCCTGCAGTTCTGAAGGTAGATGCACTAGCATCCAATGCCAGACAGACACAAGCTCCATCTTCAAGAGTTGTAACTGCAAGGCTGTGCACTTACCTTGCCCATGATCTCTGGCCCCACTTCTCAGAACAGTATTTAGCCCAGGGCACTGCTGCAATGACAGCACTCCACTATTTCTCATTCCAAGACTAATATTATAACCACTGCTGTAAAAGTAGCTTAGGCACCCTGCTGGATTGTACACCCCTGCCTTCTGCATTTGCAGAATCCCTACCACAACAGGACCTTATTTTTGTTTCCAATCTTTGAGCAACTTAAGAATTACAATGGTAAAAATAAGAAGTGGTGTACGTGCCAGAGCTTGTATCAACAGATTTGGAAAGCTCCATAGAGAACACTCTTCTTTGAGCATATACCCTCTTGCCACAGTTATCCCCAAAACCCTTGGGGCCAACCCTGATACATATTTCATAACTAAGAGGCCTTCAGACAGCTATAACCAACTTCAACATTTATTTAT
>VYXB01010498.1:297729-342843 GCA_013397135.1 Pachyramphus minor
CAGAACTTAGTATTGAGAGCAAAGTTAACAAAGTTGAAATAAGAAATAATTATGGCTACATATAATAATTAATAGGCAACAGAATAAAAAACAGTAAGGGACATAAATATTTTTGAAACGAAGCACAGACCATTCACTGGTGTGGCCTAGGAAGCAGCCTTACTTCTGGAGGTTTCTCAGGATTCTGTTTAGACAATCTGAATTTCTGAAGCTTTTGACAGGGATTACAGAGAACTCCAGAAACTTGAGAGTATCAAAACAATCGTTTTTCCTGATCTGGTACCTGTCTGTGGAAGACTGACACTAGCTACAAGAGGAGCAGGAACAGATGCTAAATATTTATTCTGATAAAAAAGTTCACATGGAATTTCTAGCATAGTTCAACTTACACAACTGCAATTAAAATACCACAAGAATAAACAAACCAGTCTCTCTTGGAGCTTGCTAGGCAGTGTTAGGAGAAAAACAAACATGAAACCTGCAGTCCTAAGTTTTATGCATGCTACTGAAATATTTTCCTTTAAGGCTGATACCAAGCAAAAATGTCAGAAAAACCAAACAGAGCAAAATTAAAATTTCTTATTAAAGCATCAGAAATGTCACTTTTTCCACTTTAAAGGCAAAACTAGTCTCTCTAAGGGGCAAAATTTTCTGAAACTTTTGTAGCGTGCTCAGTGCTGTATTTCTCCAAGCCAGAAACCACATATATAAAGATCTGAATTTTGAAATACACTTTTCTTTCCACTTTGAAGTATTTAAAATTAAATAATTGAGAGTAACTGTAAGTGCAATAGATTATAGACAAAATACTCAATATATTTTCAAGGATTATATTTTCCAATTAAATTAGTAATTCATTGATACATATAGGTTTGATTTTTTGCTGGTGTGACTACCTACTCGATTAAAATTTCCCAGTATCCCTGATAAACTGACTTTAACATGACTGAGAAATTGGTAAGTCCAGTGAAAAAAAGATGGTCGTTATTTTTGTTTTCCAACATGCAGTGCATCATCACCTTAAACAAAAATAAAAAAGTTCGCATTTGTCCCCAAAACTTAACTTGCTCTTTGACCAAGTAAATATTACTGATTTTAGACACACACATGTAAAAAAGTATATCTTGGTATCGATGAAATGTAAGAGTTCAATACATTAATATTTATAAAGCAGTGCATGAATACAAGTCAAATTAATTCTTTAAGTCAAAAAAAGACAGTACCCATTTGCATTTCAACAAGTGAAACTTCTCCATCCATTTGACAGAGACAAGACTATAAAAGGTCTCAAATTTTTCCAATAAAAGTGGAAATTACATCTCAATATTTCGTCAGAGATTAAAAACAGAATTTTAGATGAATTATCTGATACAAAGATGGAAGTGAGGGTGCTGCTTCAAGATCTACAGAAGTAGAGCACTTTAAGACAATTAAATGATTTCCCTGCAGGCAATGTCTTTTCAATCCAAGCTAATGACATCATTTAAGGAGGATGGTCCATTTAACTGAAAGGATCTTTTACAAGGCAGACAGACAGAAGGCAATCCCGGAATGTTTTCAAGGACTTCCCATATTTCAGAATTATAATGGCAAAATGCCTACATCAAAATCTTAAACTCAAGCATTAATCAACAAAATGAAAGATTAATTTTATAAGAAAAATGTAATAAAACTCATTTTAAGAAGTTTTCCCTTCATTATTTTTTCCTTTAAAGGAACCAATTCTCTCCTAATGGTAATTATGCTGATTTGGAGTAATGATAATACTCAGGCAGCTTTTAGGCTTCTGTTTCTAAAGTGCAAGTTAAAGAGGAACTTTCATAAACTTTTCCACTAGTTTCTATAAGTTAGCTGTGGTATCTCAGACAGAAAGCCTCATACTCTTGCTTCCAGAATGTACTGTATTACTTTTGGTATAGTCTATATACCAGCCTCCAAATTGCACCACCACCTTTTTCACTAAATAAATAAATTTAAAAAAAAAAAAAGGCAACTTTCAAATGAGTCAGTAAGGGAAACCTCACAGTTTTAGTGTCTGTATCAGCAGTTGAATGCACTTCTGTAGCTTCTGAGGAGGGGGAGGTGGTAATGGGATCCTATACCTAAATGACTCTTCTGATATTGAAAAATCAGAGTAACATACGGTATTTTTAGACAGTTAAAGGAACACCAACATTTTCATATTAAAATATTATTCAAACTAAGACATTATACAAAACTACAAACACCTCTTGTACTTCAGAAGGCGGCATCAGTCTAAACCCAACCAAAGAGTCTTTTTACCATTTACAATAACACTCAAAGCCATGGAAGTTGTATACACATTAGGATGACATCTCTTAATAAATTATGTGGCTCTGAGGACAGGGGGAAAAAAGTTTACCCTATGTCCCTTTAATATCCATTTCAAATTGTCAAAAACTTCAGAAAGCTGGAAAGTGTGAGACATAACGAAGAGATCTTACCATGTAAGCAGGAGCTAGAAAACGAAGAACTAGTCCTGGCTCTTAACCAGATTCCTTTTGCAATCTTGGACAAGTCAGAGCTACTTTGTCTCCACTGTTCCTCTTCATAACAGAGAAACAGTATTCATGTCTTTCTTGAAATGCTGTGAAATGTTGTTGGTTTCATTGGTTTTCTTAAAAGAAATATTTACAGGGAAAAACATTTCATTTTCAGGCCTCTGTGCCACTTCAGTGATTGTCCCGTGCCGCACCCACACACTTTTTCCAAGTAATGTAAGCAGCTGGAGGGAGGGAGAAGAAGGGGCGGAGAGGAGATTACTGCATGTATAAGTCTGGGATGTCACATATGTACCGATTCATGCATTTCAGAAAACTGCATACTTTCTTCTGTGGCTGCTATACCATTACTTCAGATTGACAGGGAAAAAAGCAAGGAAAACATATGAAAGAGGATCCTTATGGTAAACAATAAGATGACTCTGATTATCTAAATTAAATGGTTTTCAAAGAAAAATAACTTCTCCTTTCTTCCTTTTTAAATACAAAATCATGTCAGGTGCAAATGCTGTTTTCTAACATACAAAAAGCTCACTGAAAATTGTGGGAGCTCAGCGCACCAAAGCCAAAATTTTCCCTCAGTTTGAACGTGCACTTTTTTGACTCTCACTGTCACACAAAAAAACAAAGGAACAGCTGTAAAAATTAAGTGATTTTAGTTTAAGGACTTAACTATGCTTTTGACACTCTACCTCTTTCCCCACATCAAGAATGTGGGTATCCCTGCAGTGGTGAACAAGTAGCACATCAAAAGAATGCTGACTACTACAGCCTGAATACAGTAATAATAGTAAATATAGTAATAATAAGGAAGTGCCAATGCATGGAATAATACTGCTGTATTCCTAGCCACCTGGGCTTTTTCTTAGTTGAGAGTTACATGTCTAGTAAAGAAGGAAGATATTTTTGTGGACTTAAGCAGCCATGACAGACTTAATTCCAGCCCGTTACACACCTTCCGCACAACCTAGGACTTCCCCTAGTATATTTACACATCTGTTTCCAAACTTCTTCTCCCACTTTTTGGTCTTATCCTGATTAGGTTCTCTGGAGCATGGAATTATTCCAATTCATACATACAGTAGAGGATTCTAAAACTGCCTTGATCCATTGAAAGTAAGACAACACATGAAAAATACATTACATCATTTATTGGCACTTAGCCAATTTTCATGGCTTTTTTTTTCATTCAGCTTCAGTTTGTATGCAAACTGAATTCCCAAAATCAGCCAGTGAATCTACAACTAGCAACAAAACTGTATCAAAATAAAAAACTCATCATTATAGAGGTTCTTTTTTATATTGTTTCCCACAAAAGTATTTGCATCTACAACAGTTATGCTAATGCACTGTCAGATTTTCTTGCATAAACTTGCAATCCTCTAGAAAGAATATACTTTGATAACAAATTCTCAAAAACTCTTGACAAAATTGTTGTAGAGAACACCACACAGTCAGTGACACAGAAGTACCACAGGACAAGACTCTTGAATCAATTTTTCATGCATTATCTATACCATTACGTGTCTTATATCACTACCAAAGCCTGTTGCTGTGCAAGATCAGAGGCATACCAAACAAGTAGAGTGACTAATCGCTGTTCTATTTGTTCTAATTTCATTAAAATAATTTTATCCAACAGTATATGTATTAGCCAATAAAGCATACTGACAAAAGAAGTTACTTCTGGGTATGGAAGGGAAATAAAACACACAAACATAACTTGGTTCAACATATTTACAAATCACTGGTATATTACTTAGAACAATCCTATGTGTGAAGAAACTAACATGAAAAAGCCATCAGAGCTAGACAACTGACCATCAGTCTCAAAGAATTCACAAAGAATTACAGGAGGATCATCCATGTAACTATCAAACCAAAAGGACAGATTATGGCCACATCTATACAGCAGTGTGAACCAGAATAAGTAGTTATGTTGTAACCACACTTTTCTTTGTTACAACACAACCTTACAAGAGCATTGTTCTGCTTCGATTGTTATAAGGCAAGGGGAACTCAAACAACAACCTAAACAACTCCAGTTCTGAAGGAAACAATTTATTTCTCAAGTTTAAGGTGATTTTCATCAGTTTAGCTTGTTTAGTTTCACATGCATGCTTTTTTTAACATTTTGAGTCAGTAAATTTGCTTTTTGTACAATATTTTCACCTTCTTGGTTTCTGCTTGTAAATTTCCTTCATTGAAGTTTATTTTTAAATTAAGATCCAAATCATCACTAACTGCAAATATAGTGAAGAAATTCTCTACCTGGCATTCTTAATCACAGAACTTGGAAAAGGAGAAGTCAGTTGAAAAAAAGACTGACCTAGGGATTTAATTAAGGTTCAGACACTCAAGACCCTTTCCAAAATACAGCAAGCAGCTACTTGGTATCACTGTAATATGTTATTAATCACTGCATTTCATTATTGGTCCTTGAAAAGGACAACAAAACCAAACGAAAACCTCCCCCAAAATGTCTGTTTCTGAAGGACAAAGGCAATTAACAGGGGGAGGGGGGAAAAAACCCCACCTGACAGTGTATTAGAGTGGCAAGGGAATTTAAAGATGTCATGTGCATTAAGTTGTGTTTCCTAAATTAAGGCTTAAAGACAAGAATTGTAGATTCCTCAAACCTCTTCAAAGTTAAACTTACCCCAGGTTGAAAACATCCTGGGAGCACAACAAAGCTGGATTAATTTCTCTTCTACATTTGTAAAGGTAGAGATCCTTGTAAACTCTATCTTAAAAGAGGTAATAAAAGGTCACTAATATAAACATGGTAGTGTCTTAGTTATGGCAGTCTACCCAAAATTAGTCATAGCCGTGCTGCCTTTATTCTTCGTACTATTTGGTGTTCTGCACATCTTAAAACATTCCTTATTTCTACCTATCTTGAGCTATACAGACAAAAACGATCCACAATAATTCAATAAAATATTCTTTATATGCATCATGGCTAAGTTCATATACAAGGCAGTCACCCACTATCTCAATGACTGTTAATGAAACTGAAAGCCTAATTAGCAAAATGAGGGGAATAACCCCAGCGTTCTGGCGCACCTCCAATATGAATAATTGCTTCTACCTATGCAAAATCCCCCTTGTCACTTCAATTAGGTGAAATATTCCTCACATCCTGGTCTTATATTGCTGGGTATTGTTTATAGTGCCATTGTAAAAGCTGCTGCATTCTACCATGGATACAGTTGCATTTTAATAGCACTAATGTGGCAATTCCTACTTCATAAAACCTAGTTTTGCAAAAGGCTCTCTGATATCAAAACAAGAACAAACCAAACAAACCAACCAACCAAAAAAAATACAAAAAACCCTCCACTAATTTACTGTGTCTATATTAATGAAAGAAGCATAAAATCTATGTAGAACACAGGTAACACCTTAACAGCTATTGAGGTATAAAAATAAGTCTATCAGGCATAAGCATCTCTTTGGCAATTCAGCAGCATAACAAGCAGCCACCTTGTCACACTACCACAACTTCAAATGTCTCATAAACTAAGCGAAAAGCTAACCTCTCTCCCTGCTGAAATGCTACCAGAACATTGAAACACCCTTCTGAAAACTCAATACATATGTACATCAAATTTAACAAGGAAGAGAAAGAAGTTAGTCACCAACCAGCCCTTCCAGGGCCTCAAAAACAACAGCTGCACCTATTTCCACACCTTGCTTCCTGCTCAGCAGCATGTACACCCCGAATACCAGTTCTCCAGAACAGCCACCATTTCCCCCCAGTTCTTTCATTTTGGACTCACCCCCTCATAATTCCTAAAATTCTCCAGAAGGCCTAAAATTTGGATTATGTTTTATTTTAAATTGTTCATCTGACTAAAAAAAAATAATTCCTAAATTAAAAATAATTTTAAACTTTGGTAAGTCTAATGTTGATTTAGAGAGGGACATCTGGGGCTTATTATTGCCTCACCACATCAGAGTGCTGTCTTGTTCTCCTCTTTTGGCTCTGAACTGCCACTGAAAAGGTTATTAGTAAGTAAACTCCTGTATGCTTACATTAGCCACGCTAATACAGCCCGCACTCCTTTTATTGTGCACTCCTGCTCTAACTCTCCCTGTCCCTTAAAAGATACAGTTTTAATAGATTATAAAATCCACTTAGAAAGGTACTCACTGGTTTCAGTTACAGAAGTTAAAAGATACCTTTTATTTAGGAAAATATGAAAGCAGATATCTGTAGAAATCCACATTAACTGTACTTACTATTTCAGTAAGTAACCACATCAGCAATTCATTGTTCTACTACGGTAATACGGAAACTTCCACAATAAAATACAGATCAGGAGTGAAAAGAGCTGTAAAACCATTAAAAAAAAAAAAAAAGTTTGCTTTTTTCTTGCCCTGGCCTCTTAGGACTGTAAATCTCAACCTTTCTTTTTCCTAAATTGTCTTCTTTCAAGGTTTACCAGTGTTATAAATACCTTTGCCTTCTACTGACTAGACACATTTTCTCCTGTAGCCTTACTTCCTGCGGGAAATGTTACATCAAAAATTATACACGCACAATCACTATTAAAACTGTGATCTCTGCTGCAACTCTGTCAATACATTAAAAGAAAGCACTAAGAATAGAGCAGCTTTCACTTTACCGTTACCTTCTATTCAAGGAATAGCACTCTTGCATGGAAAATAGCAATATACATATTAAAATTTATTTCAAAATACAGTAGAAAATAATTTCCATTAAGTACACCTGTTGGGGAAAAAGCTGCACACACCAATGATTAAGCCTAAGTGTGCATCTGTCCTTTAAATACGCATAGCAGTAATAGCTTAAACGCAGTTCAAATCATGGCCAGTCTTGCTGCAGATATAAAATCTGCACCATGCAATGCTAAATTACGAAGCACCTCTGATAAGTTTACAGAAGATAAAGAAAAAATTGGCTGTAAACTCCTCTGCATTGCAAAGATCTCTTTTGTCTGTCAATCAACAGAAAAGTATTATTCCACCAGCACAAAAGACAAACCTTTGGAGGCAGTATAGGTCTGTGTGTTGTGCAAATGTGCAGTTGCTAAGAAGCAAATATGCTTCTCCTCTAATCAAATAGCCCAGCTCAGCAATGCTGCTGGCTTGGGGCAAGAAGCAAATTCCACCAGCCACAAACTTAGAAACAGTCTTGAATTATTTGTTGCTGACCGCTGGCTGAACCCTGTCCTGATGAGCACCATCACCATTAGCCACTTCTCAGTGTATTCCATCAACCAATGGCAATAGCAGCATGCTACAGCTCAGGCTGCAAGGAATTGATCAAACAGGGTAATGAGACTATTTCTTCATGGAGGTTATTTTAAATGAATATAAATATTTTCTTTCTACATAATTTGCCACAAAAGGTCACTGAACTCCCTGCGATTCTAAAGAAAAATGCTGTGGTATCCCCTTTATATATTTGAGTTAGGATATAGCCAACAAACAATTCTGGGCATTTTTGATGATCGTGTAAATCTTAATGAGGTGGCATCCCAGACAATTGATTAGCGGCAACGTTCTATCTTCACATTTAGTTACGAACAAAAGAAGATTTGATGCTATTTTAGAAAATCATGATATACTTACGCCCTTAAAATCTTTCATGAGAGAATATATTCTGTGAGCCGGAAGACTTATATTTTTACTAATAACAATAGATCATGCATATTTAGTTATGCTTGCCATACTTTGATATTACAGCCCTTTCTACAGATTCTTTCAACTGAACTCATAGGTTAAAAATACTTCGTGTCAGAGTCAAGTTACTGATAAGGAGTCCTGCATTCAGACACCCTGCCTGTTGTAGTTGTTTTCATTAAAAAACTACTAGAAAGAGACATCAAGAGATCCTTGAAATTTAATTCAAAACAACTGCTACAAAATTCTCATTCAAGGCCTTCCTTGGCCCATGTAAGATTTTTAGTTTTATAATTTCCGGTACTGGACAATTTCTGCAATGCTGGGAAAACACATGAACATTGATTTACATACCAGCCTAATAGCATTTTATTAACAAAGGCATTACACTAGGGTAGTAATAAGACTATGATAAAGAAATAGTGCTCATTATTTTCTACTTTCAGGGATAATAATATAAAAATATTCCTATAAGCCAACTAAACACATTTGTTCATGTTTGAGAGTTTACAAGGTTACCTTGAATAACTTTAAGTAAATATTTTCAACACAAAAGAAAATTTAGATTTACACCCAGGGATGAGTATAAGTCACTCATCTAAGACACTGCGCCTAAAAATGGAGGTTAAAATATAAATTGAAAAATATATAAAGGATTTAAATTAGTTAGCCTTGTCCTGATTAATAGGGGTTCACTTAAATAATAACAGAAAGGGCTTTGGATTTTTTTTTAAATTCACATAAAATATTCAAAACTTTTTTTTTTTCAAAGTAGAATAAAACCGTGTTATCTGAAACTCTGTTCTTCATTTTTGGTTGGGATCCTCAGCTCCTCAAGCTTTTTTCTCCTCTAAATCATTGTCTCTGACCAGTAGAGGAAATAAATCTTTTTTTTAAAAAAAAGAAGAAACTAGTAATAATAATTACAAAAATAATTTATATCAAAAGGATTTTCCTCCCACCTCCCATCCCTATTAAAATACTATTTACAGAGTATTCTTTTCTAACTCTTTATCGATACTGTCATTACATCTTGTTTGGCAGACAATATCATCTAAGGTCTGAATAGAATAAAGCAATGCAGATATGTTTGTCCTACTGAACCACACCTTCTAGATTTTTTTAAGAAAAGGTGACAGCAAAAATAAAACTGCAGTTCTGTGATAAAAAGGATAGCTTGGTTGGCTGGTTATTCCAAATCATATAGATTGGTACATCTGTTACACAGACCCTATAAATTCTTATTGTTTATTCATAATTTCTTTTAAAAGTCAGTTTTCAAAATAAAGAGAAACAATTCTATGTTAATATTGAAGATCTATAAAAATCTGTGAGAGGACACAAAGCTAGGACTATTCAAAACACACAAAAGTCCTGCAAAACTACTTTCACTGTGGGTAAAGGAAGCCAATTTATACATAAATCCTAATTTTTCCTCAAAGAGGTGCCATATTAACTCCTGAATGCCATTAATAATAAAAAATTTAAAATAAGCAGTTCTTTACAATACCAATAAAAACAATATTCACTTGGGGGGAGGAAGAAATCAGCACCCACTAGCAAAAGACGTCTCATCAAAAGACTAACATTTGACAAAAATCAGTGGAAATGGCAAAGAAGCCAATACAACTTTCAGTGCCAAGGAGCCAGATGGCACTGCTGGAAAAATTATATCTACAGACTGGCAGCTTGATCCCATGATTATTGCCCAAGGGAGGAGGAAGAGGAAAACAAGAGGTATTTCTGTGTGATGGAGCAAATCAATTATCACCAGCTCACTATGGCATTTTCACATTATTTTTATACCACATTCTAAATATCACAAAAATGAATGAGAGCCCTGGAAGATTCCAGTGATCTGAGACAGTAAAAAAGGTATGCCATGCATTAAAAAAAACAATATATACTTAAATCTACCTCTGTCAACTGCACGTAGTTCATATTTCCAAATTATATTTGCAGATATATTGTGGTTTACAAGTAATAGTTTTTATTTTGCTGGGTTTATTTTTGACCTAAAATTCCAGGCGTTAGTTATACAGATCACAGAGGGAAAAGTATCTCTGCACTTCTCTATGTTATGACTACATTCTTTTGTGTATTTTCAACTCTTAGCAGGCAGTTATTTTTCACACACAAATACCAAACAGCCATTTTGCTAAACTATTGCAAAAAGCTTTGATCAAACAAATTTGTGGTAGCCTCACCAATTATTTTTCTGTTAAAGTACAGCATTAAAGCTAGCTTCTTCAGAAGATGTTAGAGAGAGAAAAATCAGTCCACTCCTACTATCATATAAGGAAAGCACTTCTAGAAAACCAGAAGACAAGCTTTTCCCCACCATCTTATATTCACACTATTCAAATTACTAAAAACAAAATTGACAGAATTATGTTAGACTGTCAATGTGAAAACAGGCATGGTTAATTTTTTTTTCATTGGAAGTCAGTGACAACACTTCCATTAACTTATTTTCCAGGCAACTGTAATAATAAGGCCCACTTCCTGCACCCATACTTGCAAAAGAACAATTCATCTATTAGCTACCAAAAAGACTTGGACCACCTTCACTTCTCATCTCCATCCCATTTCCATCTTATAGCACAGCCACGTACACAATCCAAATATCCTTCGGCCTCCATTCACATTCTCTCAACACTAATCCTTTCCCCTTACCTCCTCAATGCAAAGCAGTGATGCACAAGTGCAGATACGTGAAGAACATAATAAACTAAGTGCATCTTTGAATATGTATAGTGAGTATTTGCACATAACCCATTTCCAAGTTGAGGAAGCCACAGCCCTGGTGCATTCAAGGCCAGGTCGGATGAGGCTTTGAGAACCCAGCTTAGTGGAAGGTGTCCCTGCCCATGGTAGAGGGGTTGAAACTAGATGATCTTTAAGGTTGCTTCCAACTCAAACAATTGTTTCTGATATACAGAAATATAAAATTCGACTGTTGAGGAACAAGCAAAAAGATGTTTCATTTGAAGAATGAGATATCTCTGAAAAGTTATTATCAGGCTCTGATGTACTTTCCATTAAGGAATATGTGCTCAGGTAGACAGAAGAAATATTCATAAGGACAGGAAAATCTTATTTATACCAGAAAGCTTTTCCTCAATTTTGTAGTACAAGTTCATCCATAATTCCTTGCCCGAAAGGGGGTCAAAACTATTTTTGACTATCAGCAGTAGAGAAGACAAAACTAAGATTCTCACGGGATAATACCTGTTATTATAGCGATAGTGGTGAACAGGTTCTGCCTAATATTAGTTAAGAAACTGTACGAGTAATCTTAGTCTGGAGAAAATATGGCGTTCACCAGTTTTAGTCTGCTACTCTACTCTTAAGTCCTACTTTTGTAAGTAAACCAAGTAAACATCTATGAAGAATTACTGAGAAAACTACCAATCAAACTAATACTGCCTAGTGATAGATGTCCAAAGAAGTATGGTTCCTGCTGAAAATGGTTAAGCAGTGAACAATTATCTGCAACATCTTCTTGAGAAGGGCTATAATGAACTTGTCCATATAGAGGATACCATAAAGATTTTATCTACAATGTTTTCTCCTTTCAAAACACTTCAATAAACCTTTTCATGACATAGTTTTTACTTTTCCACTCTGAAAATTGACAAATATTAGTCCACTGCAACTTTGCTTTTATTTAAAAAGGAAACAAACCCAAATCCACTAAATTAATGCCTGGATTGCATGATGCCTGAGAGAAAACAGGTCTGTTTCGTTCTTGCTTAAACTCGACAGATTAACTTTGCACCTTTAAAGAAACTGCTTATCAGTTAAAACACAAATCCAGGAATATGGGGAAAATCTTTTTCTGTTCATCAGGATGGATACACATGCCAAATTTAGCTTGTACTTGCAATTGCAAGTCTAAACCTCTTTTTTTTTAGCCCCAGTAGGACTTTGAAAGCCTCATCCTTGAGACAAAACATGAAGTATCACACAAGGATTGTTTTACAGATTTCTGATCCAGTCTAAAACCAAGAAAACACTATGGTTATGTAGGGTTTGTTCGTCTCAAGATGTCTGGGGCTACTGCATAGTAGCCCCTTCTGTTGTAGGCAGAACCATTTTCCTGCCATACTTGGTAGATACCAGGAAGGAAAAGATGCCTCCATGCCTTGAATGCCAAGCAGCATCAATCCGTTGGATTTGCTCACCTCTGGTACCAGAGGGGTACCTACCCATCTCCAGGTGCCACTGGAGCAGTAATGAGTGTTATCATCCACAACTGATGCATCAGTCCGGTTCTGCAAGGAAGGGAGTAAGGAGCAGAATGGAAGCTGACTTGCCATTACTGCTTGCAGGAAGAAAGTAGAATTTCAGGAAACCAGAAGGTAGAAAAATCACTCAGCCAAGGTAAAGTATTAATAAGGTCCTAAATCCATAATTAATAGCCTCCAAAACACACTTGAAAAGCTTATCACACACCCAAGAGGCTGAAGGAAAACTTTTCCTCTTCCTTTTTATGTCAGCTATTTGTGATGTATAAGAACCGATCTAGAAGGACATTAGGCCAACAAGCAAGATAATGTAAACAGAAAAATCTATTCACTTCAGCTGGGTTTGTTTTTTGTTCCATAATGTTGTTACATATCTTGAATTATGATCTAATATGAAAAAGAAATGGGTTAGGCAGGTCATTATTAGTTTTTTATTGTGGATATTGTCCTACTTAGTGGTGGAGCATACATGGCTGTTTTGTTACTGCTCAGTCACTGAAGCAACATAGATGAAATAAAATGAGCAACAAACCATGTCATCTCTCCCATGGGAGAAAGGTAAATGCTAAAAGAACACAGGGGTTTATTGTTTAATAGGAAGTTTTTCATTATGATAATTAGAAGTTCAAACATTTTAGTATCATCAATTTGTACACACTGTTAACCTACATGATGCCATTTTTAACCTGACTGTTGACTTTAATAGGGACAAAATTTCACTTAAAATTTCTGCTTCCTATCAGAAATTATTCCCTTATGTTCTGCACAAATGGTTTAAATCAAAATTAATTAGGTGAGCTTTGCATATTTCACATGCTCTTTTCTTTTTTTAAAACTTTTTGCTTCTCCAAGTAATTCACTGCTGCTATATGCATTTCTATGGTTCCTACAAACAAACCAGTAAGCAAGCAAGCAGTTCAGTTGTTTGTTCTTTTCATAAGGTTTCAAGAGCAGCTGCATGTGGAAAGTTATAAAGATTCTATTCAGTCTTCAAATATATTCATGACAGAGGGAAAAAATATACACCATTGTCATGTTTTTTACAGACAAAAGAGAGTCAAAAGTCAAAAGACTGACAAAGAGCTTAGGGTATGTATCCTCTTACAGCAAAGAGTGTGGAGCACTGGGGCAAGCTGTCCTAGGGAGACTGAAATTGCACCAGTAGAGATTTCTAGGAAAGATGAGGAAGGTGCCTGCCAAGAAACATCTCAGGTAGATTAAGAGTGGTTTTACTGGTTTTACTCTTAAGACTTCTCCTATCCAACAAGGAGTTGATCTTGTTTTAACAATTCAACAGTCAGCACCCTCTTCTCATCTGTTAAACAAACTGATTTTTATCTGGGAATTTATGCATATGCCGTCCAACGTGCACCAATATCCTCATAAACTGAGTTTCAAAAAAATGCTTCATATTTTAAGTTCCTCTTCAGTACGTTATACTTTTCATTGTGTTCTGCCAGCTTGTAAAAGATTGTATTCTGCATGACATCTAAACTGTCCATAAGTGTCTCCGCCTAATTTCCTAGTGACACATCCTTCCTCTGACGGCATCAGCATACCACATTGGGAATTCTAGGCTTCAGTCTTCCTGCTTAAGACTGAGTTGCTAACTGCAATTTTTTAGAACTCTGAAAGCAAAACTTCTGATCGTCATATTACCTTTTCATCCAGAAATGCAGAATCATAACACATTCCAAGAAACAGTATTTCCTCTGCCATACAAAATTTGTTCAGACACAGCAAAAGAGTCTACTAAACCATTGATGAAAACTTAGAATTACCTACCTATACCAAAATAATAAATTGTATTATTTCCCATTCACAATTCTGAAAAAAACTAGCATCCCCTCAGAACAAAGTTAGCATGCCAAAGTCCCATCTTTACCCATTTTCCATATGATGGGGTACTGCCCTCTGCCAGTTCCTAGGAAGAGCAGAAAGTAGAAGCCACCCTTTCTTACCAAAGATCAAGCGTCCAAGTAAACCTAGATCTTACTTCCCCTCAATATGACTTTTTTCATTCAAACTTGAATATTTTAAGAGCTGTAAGAAATAATAAAATACCTGGTTTTCTGCCTTCAATGAGATCTATTTATTGGAAAAACAAGACAAATAAAAAAGTTTCCCACTCCTTTGCACTTAAGTTTGTAACTCTCTCTCCAATACTGCAAAGCAAATGACTAATCATAGAATCATAGAATCGACTGGGTTGGAAAAGACCTCAGAGGTCATCTAAAATAACTCAGGTAAACTTCCAATGCTGTCACCCCCAAGACAAGCAAACATGTACATGATTATGTTACTAAAATAGTGGTAAACCAGTACAAGACTAGAGGCATAAGAAGGACAAAAAGAGAAAGGACAGAAAATCCTAGTTGCATTTTCCATTCTCCAACCTTTACTACATTCCTTACTTGCTAACACTGTTTAACTGGCTCTGTGATGGAGCACAGTTTTTGCTTTAATATAGTGCCTCAAGAATAAACTCAGCAGGAAAGTAGTTGAAAGAAAGTGGGCATAAAGTCTTACACTGAACTCTACCCCCCCTTCTTCAGTGACAGTATTCAAACCTCTGTGCCTAACAAACAGGAAAAATAAGCGGGGGGGGGAAGCTTAATCAGCATTTGTATTTGAGACGTTAAATGTCAAAAGAAGCAGCATGCAAAACTCAGTCAAACAATTTTTCATTCTCACTTGATCAATCAAAATGCAAAATGTGATGTTCATACAAAGTAAATACTATAGATCATGTAAAATAGTTGACTCAAGCCTGCAAAGACTTGCATAGAACTTTTCCAAAGGAGCTGCATAAAAACAAAGTGCCAAGGCCTGTTGCTTCATCCAAAAATTATAGCAAGAAATGCCTGTTGCAAGGAGCAATAAATTTTGCTCATTTTCAAGACTGCACTTTGATGACAAACAGTTAAAGTACAATCCTTTCATTTATTCTGTTTCCTCGAAGTTCTCCAAATGCCCTATTTAGCTTGCTTTAGCCCTACCTTCCTCCACTTCAATTTAATATGAGATTCTCACACTGTTTAAGAATTTTCTACTAAAACCCATATTTTATTCATAAGCTATAGCCTAATATAATAGTTTGAAGAGCATACAAGTCCCCAGACACATTTTTAGTACTTCTTTCATCCTCACATACTCAAGGCAACATTTCTGACCTTCCACAGAAATGGTGATGATCTAAATTATTTTATCACAGTACTCACTGCATTTTTAGATCCAGTTACTATCCAATGACATACTCTCTGTAGAGCTAAACAGACGTGTCTTCTTCAGAGGCTCTCTCTCACTCAGTACTTAGAAAGTTTGTTCCTTAAATACTAATTGCATTTCCTACTCATGGAATCAAGTTACCATACCATAAAACAAAAAAAATTTGCTGTTAAAAAAATACATTTATATCATAGAAGAAGATTACATTGTTAAATGGGAAAGTTGCAGCCTGCCATTGAACTGCCATTTAATACTATCCTAAGCAACAAGAAAAGTAAATGAGAAATAGTAACTTTTCCCCCATTAACATCTTGATCAAAAATAAGTTTGTTAGCAACTTGAAAGAAAGTCCTAGTATTTCAATTTTTAAGTATTTTGGTATACTTTGTTTTTTAACTAATCAAGACATATGCATTTCCCACTACATATATTCTTCAAAATACAGATGGGAGTAAGAAATTACCAGACATAACATTTTTATACAATGTACTATACAAAAACCTGTCATTTAAGTTGCAAGAAACCTACTCATCAATAAGTGAAAAAATACCCCGCTCAAAAATCAATTATGTTGAGTCTTTTGTATAGAGAAGTAGTACACCTTTCAGGCAACTGGTATTAATGAGCAGACATGGCTATAGAATCTCCATCTGTTTTTCTGACAAAGCTGTGACTACTCCAGTCTCTCATTGAAATTCCATTAATCTGGTGCACCAAGGACCAATGCGAAAATCAAAACTCCATCTAACCCTTTATCAGCTCACAATAACCTACAAGTGAACTCTGCCTGTTAGCATACAGCAAGTTATGATTTTGCTATCAATCAGGCTGTTAGCCAATAAAAAAAAAAAAAATCAAGTTAAGACCACAGTGCCTGGCGGTGCTGTTTTGTTTAGTCTGTCTTGTTTTGGGGTTTTGTTATTTTATTTGGGGGTTTTGTTGTGTTTTATCCCTCTTCCAATTTCTGTAGGGTGTCTGGATATGTAAGCCTATGCATCATTCTCCTTCGTTGTGATTTAATTGCTGCCAGCAATCAAGTCAAAGCATCACTGAAGTGTGCTTGAATTTCATTAGATGATATAACTTATGCTACTTTCCTACAGTACCTAATAAACCATAAAGAAACCAAAACACATATGGCTTGAGGGAATAACTGGAAAATTAGGTGGCCATTTGGGAACTGAGTGAACTTTTGAACCAGAGGAACAGAGAAAAAGAAATATTAAAAGGAAAGACAGACTTAGAATGCACACAGAGACGTGGGGGTTTGACCTTTTCAGTACCTAGAAAATTACATTAGCATTATGAAAAATACATATCATGTTTAGAGTTTATAATCCATCAAAGTTTAGATACTTTGTTAGTGCCTACCATAAGGTAAAAGTCAAAAGGACAACATAACAATCAGATTTGACAAAAGGCCTTTAGGTGACCTGTGCTAATTTAGTTATCCCATACTTATTGTTAAATGGATTATCTCTCTTGTAATTAATACACCATTAGACAAAGGTCACACAAAAACTCCACGATTTTACAATGACTGCGGCATACATGTAATACACTAATTCTTTATCTGTTACCAAGCGGGTGCCTTCACAAATTATGCTTTGACAGTAATGCTGCAAAGTCAAATAGTGACACTTTCACAAGTCACACAAACCTTGCAGTCTAACTCAAGTACATAAGAGAAATGCCCATTTTGTTTTGGGGGTTTTTAGCAGAAAATATTTACAGAAGGCTTTACATAAAAATATTAATAGAACTCAAACATAAATAAAAATTAACTCAATTTGGTTACCTACAAATAGGGCCCTCTATTAATGCTGAGAGCATTGATCCTACAAAAATCAGATTTTAGACCTGCACAGAGCCCTGATGAACTGAACTGGTAATTGTGTAAGATCAAACATCTACCTTAAAACTCAGCTTCTTGAGTAGGATTTAAATATTGAACATTAACAGACTGCTGGAAAACAAAAATACAGTATTAAGCTTTAACCCATTCATGCCTATAAGAACTGAACCAAAGGCACTTCTGAGGGTCAATCCACCTCTTATAAGATTCTTCCAACATACATTTTCATATATAGTCTAGGTGGTTAGACTTTAATGATGGATTATATATATGTTAAAATCACAATGGTCTTAGAATGACACATTGGACATTCAAAGAGAAAAACAGGAACACTACTCCAGTAAATGAAAGTATTTACAGATCAAAATTTACCACCATCTCTCAATTTTTCCTAGTGCTGCACTCTCACTAGGGAATTAAAGAGGATTTATCACGAGATACAGAAAGACCAGTAATATCACCTCAGAATAGAACTGCGCCCACCGTATTTCTACCTAAACTGGTACGAGTTAGCAAAGATACTCATAGCTTCAAAATAGGCAAAAATTAATCACTTATCTGTACAAACTCATATGGTATTTCATATACTCTTGCATCAGCGTTCTTCAGCCATTATTTAGGTTTATGAACAGTAACACTTTTTTTCTTGATTAACTGTTTTGAAACAATTCTATAATCATAGCTCCTATTAAATAGTCATATAATTTTGTCACATACCCTTTATGCAATCAGTACCATGTTATTAAGTTACAATTAGAAATAATGTTAAGATTATGTTTGTAAGCAAAAATAAATACATGGAAAGTTGCATCCATCTGTAGTTTTGAAAATTAGCTTGGGTTTTCTAAAAGCCATATTCAATTTCAGTGATAATTACATTTCAACCAGAGAGCAAAAAGGCCTGGTTTTATTTTTTTAATAGAAGGTCACATTGCCAACATGCAATAAGCTCAATATATATAAAAAAAAAGTGTGATTATTATTGTTACACATTTTACAGACTTGTGGACACAAAAAAATTGCTTTATTCTGAATCAGTGGTTAGAAGGTTTATCACTTATGCATGTACTTGACTTATCCCTGTTCTCCAATAGACATAATTTTATACCTCATAAAAGCAATTTATGTTTCCAAAGGGAATAATCTGGATAACATAAAATGTGGAGTGCTATGTTGCAGGAAGCATATTTTCATTCAGCAATTGTATTTCGAGATGGAGCTGCACAGTTTGATCATCATATCATGTCAGAAAACATCATTCACTAGTAAGTCTATCTAACTTTTAGTGCCACAAATTAATATACATCGTTAATTTATTTGTACATATACTTAATTTATTGCCATATATTATCCATTGAAGGTATTTATATTACATATACTATAAACAAATCTCAAAAATATGGACACTATGCTAAAGCAAGCTTGTTAACTGTTGAAATATTCAATTGTTCATGTCTTCAGAACAGCTGCATTTAGCATTAAACTTAATGAATACAAAATAAAGCAACATGGAAAACAGCTATGGAGCCTAGGATTTTTTTTTTTAAATGCAAACTCAAATTTAAAATTTATATAATAAAAACTGTCTTAATGGAAGGAAACATTGTAGGAATAATTAATTTAATATTTTATGAACCTATTCTGCATGGAGTTTGCAGAAAAATATCAATCACATAAACTATTTCATTATTTATTAGATAAATAATACAGTAAGCCATTAAGTAGCACAATAAAATTAAGCAAGAATCTGATAATGTTGAATTAACAAACAATTTGTTACTACAAATATTCACACTGTTTTAGCCACTGATCTATCTTTAAAAACATATGCATGTACAGAAGATGCTCTGTTATCAAAAAACATGAGTTTGAAAATACCATGTAAATTTGAAACAGCTTCACTATGCTCTCGGACCACTAGAGAGAGCTCTTCAGTTCCTTTAAAGGTTCTTGTAAAGGTAAGAAAACTGTCCAGCTGTGATGCTTATCTGTTTATCTGTTTTCCAACACTAACATCCACATCATGAGAATCTGATTACATGAGTTCATAGCAAACTGGCAAATCTAGTACATTCAAAGGTAAAGACTGTCACATACCATCAGAAGGTGCTTCATCCTCTTTATCATATCGGTCAGATGCTATTGAGACACTATCAGGAGGCGAAGAAAGAGAGTTCTCAGACTTGTCCTCATCTTCCAATTCTGTAAAGTCAAAAATATATTGCTGGTTAAATAGTGTATCATGCAAACATAGACAGACTAAAAGTATTTTTGACATTAAGGAGTATATCAATTCCTATCTGAAATAGAAAAATTCCCATTTCTCATGGATACTCGTAGGGTCCAGCAAAGCTGTGAGCACTGCTGTTCTAGGGCTACCTTTATGTGTACACATTAGTTTCCCTAACTGCTGTCAAATAATGAAGCTGCTCCCAGCACCGCATAGCTGGCAGCTTCTCACACAGGGGTGGAAGAAACACAATCACAGCAAAGAGGTGGGCAAGGGAAAACACTGGCAGAAGGAAAAAAGGACAGCACCAGACTCCAAAGTTCTGCCTGTCCAAGTGCAGGATGGAGCGACTTTCCTCCCAGGAAATGCCAAACTATTGCTGGCAGCAGTTTGTCAACCTCTGCCCACTTTCAATTTTTTTCACCATGATTAGGTTCTGCTTTGCAAATTTGTATGTGCATTCTTCCCAGGAAACCAGAAGTGGAATCGCCTTCTGACAGAACTTGTGGCTTAATGCAGCATTCTGTTAATTAATTTCTTACACAATGAGAGCCCCACAACTGAGATTTTGTAGATACAAAATCTACATTATCAGCTGACCAGTGTCATGCATAAGTGTGAAAGTCTGGGAAAGACAAAGTGAAATCAATATTCATCAAGGCTTTCATCTAATTAGACAAAATTTAAGTTCTCCCTCCCAAAATTCAGTATATATTCTCAGATATGTTTAATACATCTAGGCAAAAAAGAGTTGGAAAAACAACATAAACTACATTGTTCCTAAAAAAAAAAAAACAAATCAAGTCTTAGTGAAGGAGAAAAACTAAATATGACAAAAATCACCAAATGAGAATCATAAAGTTGATGCACCAATAGATCAAATGACCCTCAAATTTCTTAAAAACCATGTAACATTAAATTGTTCAAGCACGGCCTTTTTGTATATACATACACAGAAAGCTTTCCAGAGATCTCCAGATCTGGAGCACTCTATAGGATAACTAATCTCTCAGAATCTAAAATAAACCCTGTGCATAGTGAAAATATTCTTCTCCACAGACACAGGAATTGCACTCATCAGTAGGACTGCCTAGCCATGGCTGCAAGTTTACCCCTTCCTATTCAATAACAGAAATTCATGGAAAATGCACAGTTCATGTCCAGAAAGCACCACTGTTGTTTGCAAACAACAGCAAGTTTTCTACGCAGATAAGCCAACGAAGCCTGATACTTGCTTTGCTGGAATTCTTTAACATCTCAAGGTTGTCAAATACTAAATTGGTTTTCCCTTCATTAATTTAGTATGCTTTTCCTGGGAAAGTTTCCTTTCAAGATCTCATGCCATTTAACAACTGCTCTGAATCTGAACCTTACTCCAATCTATTTTGGACACAGGCCTCTCTCCCAGTAGCACACCAGTCATTGTGTTAATCTGATCAAAATACTTGCATTTCATCACACTTGTCAAACCAATCAAAAGTAAATTATCCCTCTCCAGGATTCACCTCTTCCTCCAAACAAAAAAACACAGAGTAGATAGCACATGAACAGAAAATATTATGCCTTATTTACAGCCAACATGATCATCTTTCAGACTTAGATGCCAGAGACCAGTTGCCTGTCTCTCTCTGCCTATATATATCTTTATTAGATGAGAGACTCCATATAAAAAGAGTAGATATGATATTTACAACCTATAAAATAGCAAAAGTTTTTCCACTCTTTTCCTGCCCTAAACTTTTAGTACTAGAATGCATAGAATATATGTGTATAAGTAACCCCTGGCTGTCAATCAAAAATATCCTCTTATCAGCTATGCATAAACATACTATCATTTAACCTTCATGAAGGTGACAATATCAATTTAAAATATTAGGCTGTATTTCTAGAGGAAAACATTTCCACAAACACCACACTCCAGCACTCAAAATTCATGGGCTGAAGAGTAAACCTTAGCATATTTGGATGAATAGCACTTGTGGATGAAAAATACACGAGTATATATGTAGAAGGAACATCTCAAGGGAATTTTGCCCCACTCAGCAATACATAACCTCTTATGTAAGGTTGCATAGCTGTACTGTTACCTTTCATTAAGTCACCATACTACCATTTTCCAAGTATGCTTAGGATTTCAAATTCAGTAAACAGTTGTGCTCTACTTTCATATAAAAGCTAAGATCTAGGAACAAGGGACTTTTTAATACATACATACAAACATATATATTTAGGGCACATCTCGCACCTATCCCAGCTTGTGCTGGTTTTGGCTAGGAAAGAGTTATTTTTTCTCACAGTGGCTGGTATCAGGCTATGTTTTGGATTTGTGCTGAAAACAGTGTTGATAATACAGGCATGTGTTAGTTACTGCTGAGCAGTACTTACAAAGTCAAGACCTTTTCATCTTCTCACACCACCCCACCAGCGAGAAAGCTGGGGGTGCACAAGTTGGGATGGGACACAGCTGGGACAGCTGACCCCAAATAACCAAGGGGATATTCCACACCATAAGATGTCATGCTCAGTCCATAACGCTGGAGGAATAAGGAAGGAAGGGGAGGATGTTCAGAGTGATGATGTTGGTCTCTCTAAGTCACTGTTACACATGATGGAGTCCTACTCTCCTGGAGATGGCTGAACACCAGCCTATCCATGGGACGTAATGAATGAATTCCTAGTTATGCTTTGCTTGCACGTGTGGCTTTTGCTTTACCTATTAAACTTTATATCAACCCATGAGTCTTCTCACTTTTACCCTTCCCATTATCTCCTCTATCCCATATAGGGCTTAGTTGCCATCTTGGGTTAAACCATGACACAGGTATATACTGTATTTGTAACATCAAAGAACATGACAGCACTGAATGTAGATTTATAATGAAACAAGTATCTGTTTTATTTCTACAATATCCAAATTCAAAGTTCTCTTAAAACAACTGAAAACGTTGAGGTATTATGAAAAAAGAAATTACACACTCAGTGCTTTACAGACTTCAAAGCATTCTCTAAGTGTTAAATCCTAAATAAGACTTGAAAACTTGCATGAAAAAAAAGCCCTCACTGAGAAAGACAATCAGAAATAAACAAATCCTATGTCATACAATTTAGGTACCCACATTTTAGGTGAAAAATGTGGAGAATAGGTGACAGAAACTAAACAGAGGCATAAGCAACCTGCAGTCATGCAGGACTAGATTAAACAAACAATATCTTCCATTTTCTATTTTAGAGTAAATAAATGTATTTGTAAATTTGTATTATACCCTGAAAAATGTAATCCTTAAATCACCTAATTTGTACAGAACTGCATGCATTTCAGTAGGAAAGCTGACTCAATGTGCTCTGGAGCTTTAACAGGCAACATCTCAAAATCTGTTTATGTGCTTACATAAAAGAATGACTACTTTCTGGTATCATCCTTGGGGTTTTGCCTCCAATCCTGTCAGGGTTAAAAGACATCTTAGGAGTGTATGCTATTAATATATAAGGATATTACTCCTGACAGTTCAGAGAGGTTTCTTGTTGATTCTATGCAATCTCCTACATTCCCACTCAGAATAATCTCTGCCCTTCCTCCACTTTGCATCCTCCTCCATCAACGTGTTGCGTTGCACTTGGTACTCCACCTATGGAGTAAGAGCAGACAGAATTGCATTTGAAGCTCCATGTGTTACTCCCTGAACAATCACAGGAGTCAGTGTTGAGCAGCATAAACCACTACTCTCTTCAGGTGCCAAGTACCTAAAAATACAGCTAAAAAGCATCAATAAATTAAAGAAAAGCATTCAACTTGCACTTATGTAATAGAAAACTGAACTACAAAGCAACAATGGGCATCAGGTAAATGTATCCAATACAATTTGCAGGCATAATTGAAAGCATTGCTGCCTAATCAGACATCTAAAAGCAAAGCATGCTCAAACCAAATGTCTATAGACTCATTAGTTGGCAGCCATTCCATTCCAATCACATATAATGTCAGTAGTGCCTTGAACCTGTGCCAATGACAACAGCATAAATTTTGCATCTCATTTCTGTGGTCATAAAATTAATGACCAGTTTAAAAATACTTCTTTGCAAAAGTTATTGCACAAAGAAATGACATGAATGTGTCCCTGTTATGTAGTCACAAGGATAATTAGGGAGTTGATGCTCATTAATATAGTTTCTTGTTTCCCCAGAATACCATATGATTTATATGGAAGTTGGGGGGCAAAAAGGATTAATTAATGGTAGATATTTAACAGTCACAACAATAACAAAAATATGTATAAGAACTGACCCTATTCCCCAGCTTCTGCAATTTAAACTAATCTCTTACAGGTCTGATAGCAGAATCAATATATTATGCTGTCTGTAAAAAAAAAACACCCATACAATGTCGCTCCTTATTAAATGCTACCTTTTCCATTACAGCTTATTTATTGATTTAGGAAATAATGCATACCAAAGGGTAAGTGTATCACATTAGGAATGGAACATAGAACAAACTCTCCTCATTGTAACAAGAGATATAGTTCAGTCCCTACCCCCTGTTCTGAAAACTTCCAACAAATTTAGTTGGTACAAACTGAATATAATGAACAGGACCATATTACATTATAAGAATCCATCTAAAAAAAAAATCCAGACTTTTTTGCCCCAAAAATTCATTTTCTTCTGCAATAGTGAGATTATAGTCATGAACTCCTAAGCATTAAAGATACTGCTTCCACCACGACTTAAAGAGGAAGCAAGATGTTTCAGCCAGTGCCTCTGAAAGAGACTTGCTAGCTCACATCCTCAGATAACTAAACACTTCCAATTTATTTCTAAAACATCTAGACAGAATGATGCATTAAAATTGCTCAAGTATAAGAGAAATAAAACAACTCACAAAAATAAAAAGACATGTAGGTCAAAACACCCTGCTTCTTGCCATTTCAGAAGGTCCCAAGTCACAGCAGGTTGAAATCACTTCCTCCTGTCCAATCTCTGCTGCAGTAAGAATCCACCAAACAAAGGACTGGATCATCAAGCATATCAAGCAAGGTTCTTACTACGCAGTTTTTCAAAAGAACAAGTAGACAAAGCTGCTTTCAAGCTGGCACGGGCTTAACAGGGATGGCTTATATTTTTAAGAAGATGCTCTGACCCAATCCAGCAATCACCTTGCAAGACTGGACTCTTCTGACAGCCACTTTCTCAATGCATGCTTTGCAATGCAATCTGCTCCAACATACTTATTCCTGAAGAGCCTTCTAGAGTCCCTTATTAACATGATGGTTTTTAATGGCTTGTTTTGTAAAGGTCAAGTAGAAACTCTTTAACAGCTATTTCTTAAAACAATACTGAAACAGCATTAAGTTTGCAAGCAAATACGCTTCAAGCAAGAAAAGCAACCCAACTTTTACTTCCTGAGCTGCCTCTCATTATTATGATGCATATCAGGACAAGACCATTTTGTGCTGCACTGGTGGCTGTATCTTGCATTGCTTGAAATTGCACTTGGCATGGACACTTCACAGATCCATGTAGCTGAAAGGGACAACATAGTGATTCACCTACAGTGAAACCTTCCAGACTTCCAGGACAGAGTGATATTTGGCACACTTTTAATGCATTTAATTGTCTCTCCAGAAATACATCATGATGATCCCTGAAGAACTGGATAACAGCTAAGCCATATCTTTCCCATTTATGGTTAAATACTAACAATGTATTTATGCTTCTGACTGAAAGTTCAAGTGTGTTAAAATATAGAACCCGCATCCACATACAGCTCTGGTGACCACGAGATACTGATTCCCTTTCTCAAGTCCAAAAGACTCCTATCTGTTGCCATTTCCTGACAAAGAGTGTACACAGGGGGGGAAAAAAAAAAAAAANAACAGAAAAGAAAAAAGATACAAAATATAAAGCTTTTGCATATAGTGCCACTATCAGCTTGACTATTTCCAGGAAGCAGATGTCTCAGGCTCCAGACACTCTCTGCTCTGCCAAGAGCCAGAGGCATCAGAGTCATTTAAAGGTTTCCTACAGGTGCTCCCAACAATTACATAGAGAATAACACCAATGCTCTAGAGACACGGATTTACCCACTATTGTACTACAGCGAAATGAAAATTAAAGTGGACCTTCACCAGTTTTGATCAAGAGTGAAAAGTGCTAGTTAGAAAATATCATATCATACTTTTCTGCATAAATAGTGCTGCAGATCAGATATGAGGTTCACTGAAAGCTTTATGGGGAACTTTTTCTGCAAATTCCCATATTATGAGCTCTATTTGGCTAGTACTTCTGGTGTCTGACTTTCAACACTGAGCCAAAATATTTTGTAAGAAGTGATTAAAAATATATATTTTACTTAAATAAATGCACAGAACAGATGGCAAGTGAATTTCAAACACAAATACAGTTTCTAGAGCTTACAGTGCTTCTGCCAACTTTAGCACTATTTTTAGCATAAATTGAAAACAAGGTTCTGTTAACTAAACATTTTGGCAGTCACAGCATTGATTCAATTAATCTCAAAACAGAGAAACGTCAAAAACTGTATTAAGTCAGAATCTTTGAAAAAATCCAGACTTTTATATCCTTAGTGGAATATTAGTCTTATAAAAAAATCTAATTTGTAGGCAAATAACCTCAGTTTTCAAGTTCCTTCCCAATTCTAAGATCTAGAATGGGTCACTGAGTGTTTAGTTTTGCCTAAACTGCTTTGATAAAGAGTAAAATATTTCAAATTAACAGAAAAAAAAAGGCAGCAATGTCTAAGAGAAAAAGACATTTCTACAGGGTTCCTCAATTTAAGACTAAAATAGATATAATGTTTAATAACAATAAAAATAAAATTTGAGGAAAGATTAGTAGTTCAGATATTAATATAATTGTACCTTTTTTGTCTTAAGAACAGCATGGACTTTCTTTGTCCATAAATCAACAATACACTTAACTGTAAAATCATAGAATTAACTGGGTTGGAAGAGACCTCTGAGATCCTAGATCATGGCACTCAGTGCCACATCCAGCCTCATCTTTAAAACCTCCAGGGATGGAGAATCCACCACCTCTCTGGGCAGGCCACTCCAATGCCTGATTATTCTGTCTGTAAAGAACTTCTTTCTAATATCCAGCCTAAACCTCCCCTGGTAGAGCTTAAGACCGTGCCCTCTTGTCCTACTGCTGATTGCCTGGGAGAAGAGACTGACCCCCACCTGGCTACAGCCTCCTATCAGGTAGTTGTAGAGAGTGATGAGGTCTCCCCTGAGCCTTCTCCAGACTAAACAACCCCAACTCCCTCAGCCTCTCCTCATAGGACTTGTGCTCAAGTCCCTTCACCAGCCTCGTTGCTCTTCTCTGGACCCACTCCAGCACCTCAATGTCCTTCTGAACTGAGGGGCCAGGAACTGAACACAATACTCCAGGTGTGGCCTCACCAGTGCTGAGAACAGGAGAAGGATCACTTCCCTGCTCCTGCTGGCCACACTGTTCTTGATGCAGGCCAGGATACCATTGGCCTTCTTGGCCACCTGGGCACACTGCTGGCTCATGTTCAGCCTCCTGTCAATCAGCACCCCCAGGTCCCTTTCTGTCTGGCTGCTCTCCAGCCACTCTGTGCCCAGCCTGTAGTGCTGCAGGGGGTTGTTGTGGCAAAAGTCACAGTGTAAAAACAGATAACACAT
Source organism: Pachyramphus minor (assembly GCA_013397135.1). Lineage (NCBI taxonomy): Eukaryota > Metazoa > Chordata > Aves > Passeriformes > Tyrannidae > Pachyramphus > Pachyramphus minor. The sequence continues at coordinate 325,131 of VYXB01010498.1, forward strand.
CACACACGAGAATTAAATATTTTCGCATACAATGAAATTTGTGCCTTTCATTTTCACGTGTACCCACTTCTCCCAGAAAGTTGGGGTTTTTTTCAGTCTGCAGATGCAAAAGATGCTTTTGCCAGCATATTTACTGACCTAACAACATCAAAAGGCTTCTTTTTAAGAGGACACAAGGAAGTCCTCAAATTCATCAATCTGGTTGCAAAGAACTATGTATGCACTTTCTGAGAGATACACACATGGATGATTTTGGTTTTAAGGAGCTTGGTTCTACTTGTACATGTTTTCTTCAATATTATTATTATTACTATTACTACTACTACTATTATTATTTTAAACCTTCTTGCTTTATCCTTATGGAAGGCAGGACTCTGTATGCTATTGGCCAAAGTCCATAAAACAGGAGTTTACATACAAGAGCTTGGTCAAACTTACTAATAACTACATACAATGCCAGTGGAACTACAAGAACATTCAGTGATGGAAGAGAGTGGAGTGACAAGTATGGCCACAACCCGTACTTGTGGAACAACTCACAAGCTGAAGGAGCCATGTTTGAGAGAGTAGAGTCAAGTTTCATTATGTCATACAGGAAATATATGAATTCTGAAAGTGTTAGTCCACTTCTTTCAGCCTTCCATTCTTTGCCTTTACTTTCAGCTTTAAGAATTATTATTTTATTTGTATGTTAAAAATGGAGTAACTGCTACTGCAAAACCAAGAACAGCAAACATGAAGTTGAAATATACACAGTAGTTTTTATTCTTTCTAGTTTGCTTCAGCACAGTTTCCACAAATCTGATTCCACCCCTCCTTTTTCCCGTAAAATATATTCTCTTTTTTCAACTTATATTTCAAGATATTTCTTCTTTCTCTGGAGGGGGGTGGAACTGACCATCACTGCCTTCTTAGTTTTCAATCTTTTCCAAATTTTCCATTTTTCAAATGTCTAGGTGTGCACAGCCATATGAATGGGCACAATAGCTGACCTCCCTCAGCTGCTGCTGCTGCTCTGTTCCACTAGGAGCTGGCCAAGAATCTGACTGCCTACCTCCATGTGGGTCTTTTGTTCTACACCTACACAAATCATGCCTAATTTGTACAGGCCTAAAGAATGACACAACCGAATAAAGTTTAGCAACATTTCTTGAACTCTGTAAATTATACCAACAACTCATACCACTGAATTGCATTCTCTCAAATATTTTGCGACTCAGCGCAGGCTCTAATTTCTCATATTCTTTTTACATTCATGTATGCAAATGCAGATTAATTTGCAGAAATTTATCCTTGCTTGCAGAAAACAATAGTACAACTTTCATTTTATTAATAAATACCAAAAGAAATCTGAAGTGTCATTGGCAAGCTTCACCATCTGTACATAGTTCTGTGATCTGAACTAGAGACACATCACAAGAATTTAAAAAAAAAATATATCCTTCTTAAGAATCAAATGTACTCTAATGAAGAGAATAAGACTGAATATAAATTTCACAGAAATCAGAGCAAGTTATGCCACCCATTTTGCTGAAGATAATGAAATCTCATTTTTATTAATAATTTGTTCAGTTGGAAAGGAAATTCTGAATTTGATTCTGAAATTCTGAAGAAAGTAAATAGACTAGAATCTTCTTGTCCTTCAAATAAGGCAAACCAGTAAACACAAACTCTACTCTTTGTAGACAACTCTCATGCTCATTAGAGAGTCAGAGCCTCAGAAAGTTATCAAATCTTCAAAAACATACTGTCCCAAGGTCAGATGCATTTGCAGTGAAACAACAATCCCACCTAATTTCATGTTAGTAATTTCCTAAATAAAATAACACTTTACTCTCCCACACTTAGCTCTGTTGGACAACGAGGACAGGAAGGAAACTACTTTTTCTCCTCTGTAAGGGTGCCGTGGTGCAATACAAAAAAATAGCAAATTATTTTAACACAATTTTTAAACAATCACATAGTTTGAACTTATAAAATCTTGGCAATCTTGGGAAGTTTCAAGTTGCATTTTCCCTTTCAGCTGAACTGTTATGGCTGCATAACTTGATTTAAACAGGCATAAGAAATGTATGAGCTTGTTGTGCCTTGTTATAACATTACTTGCCTATTACAACTTACATATTGCACTTTATCAGGAGGCACACTGTAGCCTACACATTCGAACCTCGAAAAAAAGAAACAGACAACTCTTCAACCACTGCAAAAAGTGAAGCTTTGCATAGGCTTTTTTGACCTCGCACTGTGACCCTCATACCAGCATCCACAGGCTATAGGTCATGACCTCAAGAATTAGCATCATGGAAATAAGAGCCCTTCCAGGTTTAGTTACAGAACAGAACACTGTAGCAACAAACCCTCAGTCTTCTCTAAACTGAACTCTGCAGCTTTATTTTAACTCACTGGAAGACAATAGATAACCCACACTTCAGTTTTCATTACTCACACACTAAATCATCTCCTCTCCAGCTAAAGGTCTGAGCTCCCGCTGCACTATGAAAACATTCATTCAGTGTGGATCGAAAGCCAATATCATATTGCCACTAGATGATCCTATTAAAAGGTTAAAGAAACATCACTATGGAATTGAAGACTTTTGCAACGTTAAGAAAAAAGGCTGAAATAAGTCATTCCTGTTAAAATTTTATCTCCTGAGCAGGCTACTTTGCATACACTTCCTCCGGGGAAAAAGAAAAAAAAACCCTGCGTCACATGGTCTTTCGCAAGGCTACACTACTGCTAAAAAAGCTCCGCTTATATTTAAACTGATATTAAAACTTATATTTAAACTTATATTTAAAACTTATATTTAAACTTATATTAAACTGATAACAAATAATCTCCACAACAAGCTCCGTTATATATTAAATCCCGAACTCTACTTCTAAACTAGTCTCTCCATCAGCGAGAGCTCTCCGGTGCGTTTAGTGACGGGAAGGGGACCCAGCTCCGAGCGAGGGTTCCGGGAGTCCTGGGCGGCCGTTCCCCGCTTCCCGCAGCAGGGGGAGCCAGCGCCCTCGGCCTCGGGCGGCGCAGGCACCGGGGAAGCGCCGGGTGGGAGAGGGAGAAGGAAAGGGGCACGAGACTCACCTTCCTCCGGGAACTCCCGAGAGTAACTGTAGGGAGAAGAAGAAGAAGAAACATCATGAAGCAATGCACCACTTGCAAGCCCAAGGCGCCAGGACGTGGCACAGAACAACAACCGGTTTTCAACAAGTTTCATAGTTGAAACTTCGCAACTTTTCCTTTAAAATTCTGAAGTCGTTATTTTTGGCTTGAAGTATTTGCTCAGCTTTTCTTTTCCCTTTGCAGCTGAGAGAATCCCCAGTCACTTTAATGACAACTTGAACAGAACAATTCAGACAGAGCAGCCTTTTCAAGGAACATACATCTACTCAGACATCTTAAGGTATAAACATACATGTTAAATGTTAACATTTTTCAAAACTTTTCACTCACAAGGAAAAGTCACTGAGCATATTTTAAAATACGGGTCAGCAGGAAAAGAAAAAAAATTCATAAATAGTTGTTTTAGCTGCAGTAAATTTGCAGAAATCTAAATGAAAATGTATTAACAATTAACAAAAAATTTAAAAGCTAAGGGATGCCTAAAAAAACCCTCCTTTTCAAATAAGGATATCTAAACTTATTTAATGCCTAAAAGAAAAATTCTACAATCCCAGGGGGGAAATGTACTGTTTCTTCAGAGCTAAAACTTGGTATTTCAGAAACAAAAATAATCATAGGATACAGTTTGACGATACAAATAAATAATCAGGACAGAGTTATGTAAAATGGCATTCAAGAAGCATTCACGGACTAGAGTTTATGTGAAATGAGGAGGATTTAATCAGAACTAACTGACATATAAAATGCAGCTGCCTATGGACAATAAGCAGGAGTGCACATATCAGGTTAGTCAATAAGAAGATTCTTGCAAGTAACAAGCAGAAGAGAAATGAAGGGTCTAGGCATAAGAAACTAAGAAATGCCAACAGAGATAAAAGGCCAGATCTAAGANTAGAAGAGAAATGAAGGGCCTAGGCATAAGAAACTAAGAGATAAAAGGCCAGATCTAAGAAACAGTGTAGCAAGTGGCAGTAATAGACACAGCCCAACATGTGGGATGTGAAAATCAAAGATGACTAGAATATGCATGTATTTTGTAGCCTGCACGAAAAGCAAAACACTGTTAACAGTGAACAATATTACAGGAGATGAGGAATGAATTGGAAATTAGGGTCACAAAAGTGAATAGCAAAGGATTCAGTGTCAACTGTGCTCATAACTGCGGGTTCCCTCCCTTTGGTATTTCATTATCCAAAAAACCATAGTTCAGGTCCTAAGACGGAAGAAAAAAGTCCGTAGTGCTATATCTGCAAGTCTTCTATAAAGTCACAGTAAACTCCACAAAGGAAAGCACAAATAAATAAATAAAATCATGGTTCTTTATGAGAGAGGAGAGAACTAGTTCCCTAAGCATTTACAGCCTGAATGAAAGGCACACAGACCTTCAATTACAAGAATTTGGGACACATCTCATATCTCCCTACAGTCAGGGCCATGCAAAGAATGATGCCCTCACCAGATGACTGTGCCGTCTTTGAAATTGTAAACAAATTGCCTCTGGGGCAGAAGAATGTCATCAAAGGAACAATTAGGGGATATCACACAGGAGTGATCAGTAGAAAAACAGTTTGGAAACAACAGCACTTTGGAAACAATGCAAAAAGAACAGCAAGTACTAAACTATATTGTAGTTGATTAGAGTCGCAAGAAAAGAGATTTTTCAAAGAAAATTCTGTAGTGCAAATGAAATTATAGCTCAATATCTTTACTGAATTGCTGATTGAAATTAAAACTCCATAGAACAGTCTCAAATCATCCTTGACATTAAAACAAACAAGAACACCCACAGTCCTCTGCTTTGACTGTCATAATACTTCATTATTTTAACACTGCTGAAACAAGCTTATGATCTATAAATAGTTTTCAGTTATGTTTCAATTTTCTATTACAGAGCTAAACAACAAAATGAATAGTAAAGCAAAGTCAGCACTGAATCATGCTGTTTTACACCAGCTGAGTATGGTGTTTGGAAGCTCATTCACATCCTCAAGGCATTGTATTTCTCGTATTTTAATTAATCTTCCCATATCTACCCAAAGAGCTTGCAACCAGGGTTCAGAATATTAAGCAATTCAAACGGGACAAATCATCCTGATCCTATTCCTTACTAAATTGTAGCAGTTTCAAGGAAGATTATTTGACTAAATTAGGACTTAGACAGATTTTTTTAATTGTTAATACTGTTAACGTTTATTAAATTATTGTAAAAAAAGTTATCACTAGGTGACTTTATAACATATTAAAATCATGAAGCTACTTACCTTGCCTTAACATCCTTTATCTTCTTAAGAAGAAATTCCCTTCTTTCTTTTGCTTTCTTGGATAGATTTTCTCCTTTCAGCATTTGGGAAATAAACGTTTCAACATCTAATAAAGAAAAAAAATAAAAGAAAATATAGTGCTGTAATGAGTTGTCCTGATACTAACGTGAAAAAAACTAAGAAAATTATTTTCAGTCCTACACACAGCATAGTTAACACTCATTTCAGAGTCTAAATGGGATACATTTGTTCCCTATCTATTTTTGCTTAGCACAGCAAATCCTATGGTGACATTTGACTCTTGCTCACTTAATTACGCTATGTAAGTCCTAATAAATTGCAGTGCTATAACAATTACTTTCCATCACCTAAAGTAAGAGATAAAGCTAAAACATCAATATAGCCTTTATTAATGTATTCCTGCCATGTTACTTCAGAAGTTCAGGTTTCAAAGATGGTTGAGTAATTCATTATTTCAGCAGTAACAATTACCCAGCTCCTAATATAGGTCACTCACTGGTTACAGTATTTTCAAGTGTTCTCACATTGCCTCTGAACTCCTTGATTGACTGAAGATTCATATCCAAAGCCTTAATCTTGAAAACAATTAGGTAGGCACAATAACCATATCAAAAGACCCAAGCTCAACAGTGTACTTGAAATTAAGCACACCTGCACTTGTAGAATCATAAACTAAGGCTCTGGCCTGCACTGTAATTCTTCATTCTTATACAGATGATACATTTATATAGTCATTGTAGAAACAAAGCATCCCATAAAAGTTACCATGGTTCTTTTAATATGGCAACAACTTTTCCAATCGGATAAAAACAATTTAGTGTGTGAGAATTTGGGGGAGTGTAACTTGTCCAGCAGTATGTTTTCTTAATTAACAAAAACAACGGCAATAGCCAACTCTAAAATTGTTATACAATTACCAATCAACATACGACTATCCTGAAAATAGGAAAGTAGAAATACAACCAGAAAATTCTGCTTGTTAACTTAAATGTCTCACCTGTATGGATAATAACTGCTCATTGAATAAGGGCAAACAAACATAAGTAAAAAAACACAGTGCTGCTCACAAAGTGCCCACCCACCCCCATCGGCACACACATACAGATAGATAGATAGATAGATAGATAGATAGATAGATAGATAGATAGACACATACACTTTGGCTCATCCATGTAGATGCAAACAGACATGGATAGTACTATATTAATCCTCCAACTTTTCCAATCAGATATTTCATTTTAATACAGAAATATCAAACAGGCAGCTAAGTTCTCAAATGTTTGCATGCAAAAGTTTACGTGAATATTTACTGCAGATTTCCTAAATTAAAAACTTATTTGCCTGCTTTTTTTTTCATAAAACAGAAACACATCTTACTTTATATTACAGGCAGCAAGAAAACAAGTCAAAAGTTACCCTTTGACAACACTAGCATAGCTCTTACAAAGACACTGTCCTTCATAAATAATTTACCAGATTATCATTTAGATATTTAGATTTCTGTCTTCACAAAGTGTGGTAAAAACATTCATTTTTAAAGTATTTTAGAGTTTTGAAGAATGATATTGTTCCCCCTCCTCATAAGACAGAGAATGTTCCCCATTATATTTTCCAATGAAAATCCGAATGTGGGAGACCCTCACTCAATCCTATGGCATTCCTTCTTTAAAAGGACAGAAGGAAAGGCACTTAGCTATTAATGAATCCTCCAGACACACCCCCAACAGCCTCTCTGCCATACACTAAGCACCCCCAGAATGATTTTGTCCTAACCCACAAAAAGTACACATCTTCATAAATTCCCATGACTGGAAGTGCCACTCAAGCTGCCAGATGAGGACTTACAGAATCCCAAGACACTGACCAACTACAAAACTTGGGTCAAAAAAGCGATACTTTTACTATTGAGAGCAAAAACAAAAACCATCAATTGGTTTTCTCTCACTGAAACCTAACAGGATTTTCCAATACAGACCAACCTTTCACTCCGAGAGGGATAGCCTGATTAACTATTTGTTCCTTTATGCTTTTACATATTTATTTCAAAAATTTTAGAGCAGCTTCAAAGTTCTACCTAGGCAGCAATATGTAAAAATTTAGAAGAATCAATCATGTTTATAAATCAGGAGCAATGCTTGCAAAGTAACCTTTGGACACTAATTAATCAAGGAACTTGACTTCAGAAGTCTTCATTTAAACTCAGTGGGCTTACTTACTTCTTGGAAAAGCTCAAAACCCAAGTGAGAATTCTTGGATCTCAGAATCTCAGGTTTACGCTCTCAAATCTTTACTCAAATGCAGATGTTCAGATAATTAGGGAGTACGTGGGGAAGAGAAACACAGCTGACTATCATAAGCAAGAATTACTACTTCTGGCTTAAAATACACTGTAAATACAGAAATTTGAGGACTAACTACACCGCTGACAGAATTTGTTCTTTTCCAAAAAACCTTGGACTTCTAAAGCAGAAATAATAGAGAATTTTCAGCCATGGAGGGACAGGGCAGAAGTAGATGCTGCATTTATTTTCAGTATGCATAGAGTTGGAGGAGACAAGCAAAAGAGAGACAGAAACAGAGCAGGCATGCACAAGATCCTGACAAGTTTGTTGTTTCTAACTAGCATCAGTTACAGAGAAGACACCACTGGGATGGCTTTCCTCTCCCATGAGATGATAAAACTAGTTCTCAGAGGTTAGGTATCCACAGTCAGAAAGCATTGTACTCATCATGGAACACTATTACTTCCATATGTCCAGAGAAACCATATGGCTTGATTCATCACAACCCCAAAATATGAAGACAGACCTGACATACACATGATCTTCAACAGGATGCTAAAGAATCAGTTTACCTGAAAATACTTTACTGTATCATAGATTTTTCTTACCTACTCACAATTACACAGAATGTTACATATCTTGCTCAAGCCATGTTCTGATCTAGTGTTGTAAATCCATCAAGAATGAGCCAGATGCACAAGATGAGTAACATCCTAAGCTCCTCTGGACAAGAAGCCAGAAAGTTATGTAAGTTACGATCATCTCTTCACTACCTGTACTTCCACACTGTGGAAGAATATGGAAGGAACAGTCCCTGCTGTTAGAGAAAGCTTTATATCACTGGCTTAATAAAGAGGTGTTCCTATAATTTCTCAGACATTGCACAAAGTGATTTACCTTGGAATGAGAACAGAACTTGGGACTTCAGTATGACAGATCCAAGCTTCATACAGTGAACTTCAAACAGAAGCAGCAAAATTTACCTATTTTTCACAAGTCTGGTCACTTACTTGATCTTTCTTCTCCAGGATGACCCACAACTTGATCTCTCCTCTGCTAGGTAATGCTATATAGAAAATGAAACTACTAGTCAAAAGCACTTGAGTGTAGACGTGTTTTATGCTTCAGTAGCAGTTGATCCATTGAGAAATTTAAAAAGGAATAAAAGATAAACTCAAAAAAAAAAATCCCTTTGAACACATATCTGATTTAAAAGCATTTTAACTAATCGGTTACCCCACAGCAAACAAAACAAACTACACATTTCCATAAATTCATCCTAACAAACTGAGCAGCTAATTTAGTATCACACATTGCAGACACTCCGCTGTTCCCAGTGAAAACAGTAAAATAACAAAACACTTAAAATACCCTGAGAAATAAACTGTTTATCACCTCTAAACTTTTTTTAAGCCTGTGTTAGACTGCCTGATAGCTTGAATACCCATACTTGTTGCTCTGTTTCTAAACTCTCATGATGTTAAATTTGTTTGCACCGTCCCCCAGAGAAATCATTTGCCTGCAGAAATGAGTAGAAGCTACCAAACTGAAAGATCCATAAAATGCTATGTCAATATAGGTTACTAAGTGATGGGAAAGGGAAGTCACACCACAGTCTTACTCTGTCCACTCCAACGAGCTCATATAGTTCAAAGCTTAAGTGCCACTTCACAGAATTAGCTAAAATGCCATTTTAATCTTATTTTCATCTACATTTCTTTTACTAGGAGAAATCTAAGATTTATTTTGCATTTCACTGTTAAAACAGTTTATGGTTCTCTTTATTTCAATGATCATAAACAGACAACAGTGCGAGATTTTAATTGTTTTAAAGTCTTTGAAGCTATTTTTCTTTAATGAAGGCTGAAAACACACAGATGGAATTTTTCAAGAACATTGTAAATTTTTAGCCCAAAGCAAGTGCTGTCTTACAGAGTGCTAACCATAACAAATCATAGCACTATTATGGTTTACAGGGTTTAATATTGTAATTACAAGTCACACTTCATAAACAAACATACTTAGGACAGATCTACCTCGATTTTGTGTCAGGGTGGGCCAAACGGATTCTCATAGAGGCACCCAAACACTGTGCGCTGGGTCTTCCTTTCTCCCCTCCTCCAGCAGATAACCAAAACGTTGTCCAATCACGTTACCAAAAAGTTAGTCACTTCATCCTGGACACATGAGTTCACACCAGAAATGACAAGACCAGACTCGCAAACCAGTGATGAGATGGGTGTGTTCCCACTCATACAGCAGGGCATGCACACAGCTCCCTCTCCATGACCCAAGGAGAATGCAAGCCCCTGTTCCAAGGCTGGACACGCATCCATCATATGACAAGGGTCACCTGCATGGGGTAACCAACAGGAGGTACTATCAGTCACACATAAAGGCAAGAACAGGTTGGCAGAACAATTCCTCCAGCCACCAGCCTTTTCCCGTCTCTCTCCTCCACCTCAAGGACTGAGAGAGCCAGAAGCCAGCTGCCAGCCAGAGAATGTGGGAAGGCAGGCCAGAGAATTTTGGAAGGTAGCTGCAAGCTAGGCACATTTGTTACACACACACTGTCCAAAGGTGATCAACATTAAACAAACTGCCATGTATTTTTCAGCTTTACATGGGCTGGCATTAGAAAGCAATTAATTAATTTGATTTCAAAGTTTTCATGTGATTCATTGATAGGCAACAGGTCTGAAGACAAACTATCAAGCAATATCTGCCACTGCCTGTTCTCTTGCATAACGAAATATTTGAGGATTTTGCCTCTGCTCTCCCCCTGCCTTCCCAACTATACTTAGAAGTCTCTCTCCAGAGTTTGCTAAATTACCTTTTAAATATATATACACCTAATCAGAAACAGAACATATGATGTAAAATAATCTTGGACTAAAACTCCAAGATGTCTAAGAATACCACATTCATCCAGCCTAACAAGAGGGTGAGCATTCCTTTTAGTGCAAAGTCCTGGAAAAGAAAGCCTTTAGAAACTGGTGTACCTTAAATCCCCAAAAGCAAGGTTCTGTTGCTGTGTTGACACACACAAAGTAAGTATCAGGAAAAACACTGATGGTCAACACTTTCATTAGTGATTTAGAAAGCAGAAGTAGACACAAACTGCTAAGAGTCTTCAAATGAAGTAAACAGATATGACATCTCTTTTAAGAGATTAAAGAAGCCAAATTATAATCAAGGACTATATATATATCTAACCTCATTGGCTGGGTAGTTGAGCATCCTCTCTACATTAAAGAGGTGAGAAAAGACAAAGCTGTATATCAACTGTATCACAAAAAAACCCCACCAGTACAAATCATGATCAAGTTACAAAGTGATTCCAAATGAACTATAATAAAAATTGTTAAGGATTAACCTAAAGATTTACACTGTATGCCACATTATGCTGCATCTATTATGGTTTGTTGACATATGATTATGAAAGAAACGTAAACCCAGTCAGATGAGAAAGATAGACTCTATGTTAATTGAAAAAGACAAACTAAGTGAATAATGAGTATATAAAAAATAGCCTATGCCATTTTTATCACCCATATATGACACTTATTCCCAAATTTATGGCAGAGACAATTGAACCATGTTTCAATTCACTGGAGGTTATTTCTTACCAGGAATCCCTCTGTGCATTTTTTTCACCTCACTGTTTCTATTCTTAATCCATTACTATTGAAATACATACATATTACCAAAACTGTAAATACATGTCTACTTAAAAGATGTCTACAATAATCACTCTGGTTTATCTTGTACAGATGGATTCCTCAGCAAGAACTGGTTATTTGTTAAAGCCTTGGAAACACGAAAATGATACTTCAAAAAAAGAATAGTTTCAAACTTTAAACAATAATATCCTTTTAAACTTGAACCAGCCAATGAAGAAGAGCTACATTGTACCTAAGCGGCTTTTTCTATGACAGGCATGTAAGTCCAGGAATAGCTGACATGGAAGATGAAAAAGGACTGTTCATTTTCTGGATATCGGGGTAAATATAACTACTGTAGCACCCAAGAATAAAAGGTAAGCTAAATTAAACTCGCACACTAGATCCACTGTCTTGTATTTCTCTCGCCTTGCCCTTTTCTGCATGCTATTTCCAAGATGCAACTAAAACAAGTAGGCAAACAATATTAATTTGAAGAAAAAAATCAGACGAATCACACTGAAAAAGGTGATTTGGACAGTACAACTCAGCATTTAAACAAACTGAATAATATCTGGGTAGAGATGATCTCTAGGGCAAGGACATTGGTTTCTGTTTGGTTTTGGGGTTTCGTTTAATAGAACAAGGAAAATAGATATTAGGATAGGATATAAGGTTCCATATGAACTAGAGAAACATTTATTTTTATAACAAAAAAATCTGTAAGTTTTAAAATATGAATACAGAAGATTCAAACAAGAAATACTGCCAAGTGTAAAAGGAAAACTGAATTTAAAAAAAAAGCAATATTACGCACACTATAGTCATGAGTTCCAAGAAGAGCGGAAAAGATATAAATGATACATATATCTAATGTTCGTGCCACCATCAAAAACTTCAAAAAAATAAAGAAGTCTTACCTCCAACTAAATCTTTATTACTGAAAAAACTCAAGAAATTTTTTTCCAATCAAGATTACTGAAGCCATCAGTTTGATTTACATGACAGAAGCAATAATATTCTGCCCTTGCAGAAGAAGCAGCCTTTGAACTCCTTCTCAGCTATGGACAAGACAAAACTTAGAGTGTGCATAAAAGAGGAAGGAAAAAGAAAAGTGAGAAGGCCTCTAACAATCTATGTACTAATAATAATTTAAGGGGACAAAAAAAAAAAACCCTAACATTCCCCTCTGCCAAACACCCACAGAAAGATCCTCCTGAACACATAAACACAACAAAGGATACCTTTTCAAAAGAAGAAAAGACAAAGTGGGGCTGGGCTTCCTTCACCAAATTCCAAAATCTCAAGCATCATTTAGAAGGTGCAGGGACACGGGTAGGGAATGAAGAAGTTACATACACTACCACACATCTCCCACGTGTAAAGGAGGGGATAACAGAGCAAGAAAATTACTTTCTCCTCCCACCAGAAGTTCATCTCATGACCAGAGGACCCTGTTTCTGCCTCCAGTGTTTCCCTCCCACCACTTGAAAAAGTCAGAGGAGACAGGATGGGATTGTGCAATCCCAATAATCCTCTGCAATAAGCCTGTTGCCACACTGACCTTTCCCCTTCAACTTTACAGAAACAGCTTCCTCCTGTTTCCAACTAATGCAGTTAGCCCTGAACTCAAGCTGTGCTTCTGCCTGGAACATTTCAGCGCCGCTGACATGCAACTACAATGACCCTGCCAGCATGTGTGACAGAATTTGGTTTTGCATTAAAGATATAATATTGTTTAGGTTCAAAGAAAAGCACTCACAAGTCAGAAAGTTTCCTGTGCAACTTTAATTCATCCCCTGGTGTGTTTATTCCCATTATCACCGTGTTTAACTACGGGAGCACTTAGTATGTTTTCCAGTAGGACCCCTACTTGTTCAGCATAGTGGGTGGAAGTATTCCAACCATCAATCAAAAGTAGGCAGGGATAAGGAAATCCATATGATCACTCCTCCACTTGTTGCAGAAGCTGGAAATAGTAGGCAAAAAGGCCAAGAAAAGGAAGAAGAGCAGAAGAGCACATTTATGAGATATTGTACCTCTGAGTGCCTCACTGCTAAGTGAATATCAGGCTAAAAAACCACTACTTCTTGCTAGCCATTAACTGTATGTTTTCAACAGAACCTGATATGAAGAAGTGCTTGGCACTCATAATGGCCACTGAATATAGACATCCTACTCACATTATGTTCTGGAGAAACCAGCACAACATGGAGACAGGTGAATTTGAATTCTAATTCTGTTCTACCATTGACTATTTTTTGCGATCCCAATCACATCTTGTTTATCACACTGATTTTACCCATGGGAAAACAAAATTCCCTGATCTCAAAGAGGTGCTGAATCAATAATTGTGAGCCATTAAAATAATACATTAAGAAGCACTTTCAAAGAAGAACATGCAGAACTTAACTATCTACTCACTGCAGTCTTTGCATTGTGTAAGAGTTTCTCAATGAATAGTAAAGATATTACAGAGCTCCCTTCCCCCCTCAGTTACCATACATCTTCACTACATGAATAATTTGAGCACAAAGAAGCATAAGACTACATAATTAAAGATTACCAGATCCTACACATATCAGTGAAGGAACTGTTCATAGAGCCTGGATTAGTGTAGTTTCTAACTTTCATGCACTTGACTGATAACCTTAAAAAAAAAGAGAGGCTAACACACACAAACTGTGAAAAGCAATGCCATATTTTTGTTAAACAGGTTATTTAATTTTAACATTGTATAACCATAATTATCCTTATATTTGTTTCCCTTTGGTAATTCTGAAAGTAAGAATTAAAGTCTACAAACTCTTAGTTACTATTAGTAATAATAAAACAAATATTTAAAGATCATTGGTAAATCATTCCATTGTCTTCTTAATTTCAGTTGTATAGACAGCACTAAAGAAACCATCTCGTTTTCTTCCAAAAAAGCTGAAGTTGTACACACTGTACAAACACTAGATATCTGTATATAACTTGGGCTGTTGATCACAGAGACTCTGAAAGCACACACACACAACCCTTTTTATGAAAAATAGGTGTCCTCAGTTTCACTTCCAACTAAAAACTGTTGTGTCTCTCTTTTCATGGCAGAGAGGACAAAGAGAGGGAGAAGTACAAGTTGTGTAAATGAGGCACACCGTGACCGAAAAACAAATCACAGTCTGGAATGATACTCTCTGTATCACATCCTTCCCCTCAAAAAAAAAAAATTCTTAAAGCACTTAAAACTTTCCAGAGTTTCAAGACAAGCTTTGCCCAGCGAAACTAGCACCAAAACAAACATACACACACTTCATCTGATCACAAGCTCCAGAATACAGCAAATGCCTCAGAAAACACCAAAGTTTGGAAAGGCTCTCTAAGGGTAATATTTGTTTTTTTCTAAATAATTAAGAATCTATTCCATGATAAGACAGATTATAAGCTTTCCTTTTTTTTTTCTGGTGGCCTTCCATGCAAATTTTACTACAGATGTTATGATCCATAAATTACATACTCAGAAACCGCAGTTAGGAAACACTTAAGACGGTTGGCAGATTACGAGATGTGGTGAGAACAATACGTTTCAAGCATTAGCTCTTAAAATCAAAAGTGTTAAAAAAAGAATAGTCTTCAAAGGTGACGAGCTGCACTAGATTCTAGCAGGTCCCCAGCCATGTAATTGAGTGTTTGACCTCAGAAGGAAGATTTCGAAAAGCATGGGTAATTTGAATGGTTAAGTGTCAGAGCTACATGAGTTCCTGTAGCAGAAACAGAAGTTTGCAAAAGAGTCCCACTGAAACTAAAATGCTTTCAGGATAGCAAACTTTTCAATAAAGATAACATTAAAGTCAAACTTTAAGTATGCAATTTATTTTAATGAACAACAAAATAAATATGTTTTTAAAAATTAGTCTTGAAAGTCAAAGACAACCACCCGTATTCTGAATTCTCTACTGACACTACTGCTGACAACCATTCATGGTGAGAAATCATCCCATTCCCATGCTCCAACGCTTCCCAAGACCGTGGTCAAAGGTGTGTGACTGATAAGCCAACACACCAGCAATCCAGCATCCCCTCCGTGAGCTGCTCAGCTCCTTAGCGGGGAAGTTCATTACTTTTTATCAGCTGGCCCGGGCAGTCGGCCCTGCCCGCACATCCCGGGAGGAGTCACTTCCCCCGGGCGGCTCGGCGGTACCCGGGTGGCCGCATCCCGCACACGCGTGTTCGCGACACCCCCGCACCGCCAGCGGAGTCCCTCGATCCCGCAACCCCCCGGGGGCTGCGGGGGCCGGACCGTTCCTTCCCCTCTGCGGGAAAGGGAACCCAGGCACGGGGAGGGGAAGTGACCAGGGAGGGGGAACCGGGGGCGAAAGACGGAACCCCCGAGCCCGTGCAGGGGAAGCGATCGCCCCGCACACGCCGAGCAGCGCTCCGCCGGGGCTGCTCCTCCCGCACGCCGCGGTTCCCCCTGCTCGGCACACCCCCGCCGGCCCGCCCCCCGGGAAGGAAGCCCTCCCTCCTGCCCTCACCTGCCAGGAGNNNNCCAGGAGGCTGCAGACGTCCTCGGGGACGGCTGGAGCGCGGGACATGGTGCGGGCGGCGGGGACGGGGCGCGGGCGGGGCTGCGCGGCTCGGACCGGGCCGGCTCAGCCACCGAGGGGACGCCCAGGACACGCCCCCCGGCACAGCCGCGAGACACGGGGCGTGGCTTCGGGCCACTGGGGCGGGGCTTCGTCCCCATGTGGGCGCGGTTTCGTCACATGTGGGCGGGGTTTAGTCGCGCGGAGGTGGGGTTTGTGTCCCGGGAGGAGTGGGAGGTGTCAGGGGGCGGGGCTTCGCGCCGCTCTCCCGTCCCTGCTCGCTCGCCCCCCCCCCCCCAGTGTTGCGCATGCGCTTCACCTCCCCCCGATGTTTCTACCCCCGCTTCGAGGGCACTAAGTGCCACGTGATCGCTGCCGGCGGCCATTCTGCGTGAGGGCACCGCGCACCAGAATCAAACATGGCGCTCCGCGTTAACTCCCGCTGGTCGCCTCCGCCCCGGAGCCCAGGAGAAGTTGGCTACTGGATAAGAGCGCCCGGAAACTGCTTTCTGATTGGTCTATTCGTTGTCCCGCCCACCAAGCCCAAGGCTGGCGTCCCCGCCCTGTCTCGCGGGGCGGGGTCTCGGAGGCGGTGGGTGCGGGACTTAATACCTTCCAACTGGGTTTCCAGGCATCGTTAGGAGCACGATTTTATCCCACTCGGCCTAGCCCTGCGGATGTCCCAGTGGTCGCAGGTGGGAAAACCAAGCCATGGAGCTTGAGGAAGTCACGTGCACACGAGGCACGCCGTGAAATAAGAGATGGGAAGTGCAGCAGTGGGAACAGGCCCGTTGGTATGGGCGCTGTTAGCACAGGTGTGTGGGCAGAGGCAGAAAGAGTTGCTGTTCCTCAGCAGCACAGCTGGGCGGCTGGAATGGCAGACTTCGTTCAAGTTTTGCTTATGGAGCAGCTTTGATATGTTTTTCCCGCAAATCCCTGGTCATTTGCATTTGGAACACATCAATGGTGTAATGTGTTTAGTGTAGAAACAAAGTAAACTCCCAGCACGTGCTTCTGTGACCTGGGCAGTTCTGGCTGTATCTGTGTTACCGCTGCAGAAAGTGTTTGTGTTAGCTGCGCTTGTGTATCATACCAGCCTAGGAAAAAACAGCAAGTAAAAGAAGTTACATTTATAAAACTTAAACTTTACACCAGTGTAAATATATTAACACTTGTGGCACAGCTGACAGTGCAGCTGTACCAGTCAGATATATTAAACAGCTTCGTACTTCTGCTTGACCAACTCTATTCACGCTCTTCTTCAGCATGATGCTCCAAAGGGTCACAGCAGATCTTGATGAAGAACACGGGATCTACATTCGTTATGGTACAGACGATAGCCTATTCAACCTCAGGCGACTGAAGGCCCACACCAAGACCCTAAACCATCTCGTCCATGAGCTGCTTTACGCTGACAACGTTGCCCTCATTGCTCACACAGAAGTAGGTCTGCAGCGTTTAACATCCTGCTTTGCAGAGGCTGCTGAGCTTCTTGGGCTGGAAGTCAGCTTGAAGAAGACAGAGGTTCTCTATCAACCTGCACCTCAGGGAGTCATCCATCATCCCCATATCTCCATTGGCAAATCAGAACTCAAAACAGTCCAGCAATTTAACTACCTGGGAAGCATCATCTCCTCAGATGGTAAGATCGACAAAAAGAAAGACAACAGGTTGGCAAAGGCGGACAGTGCTTTCTGTAGACTCCATAAAAGAGTTTGGCGAAACAAACACCTGAAGAAAAGTACGAAGATCAGTGTTTATAGAGCCATCGTACTGTCTACTCTTTTGTA
>VYXB01010498.1:343110-432647 GCA_013397135.1 Pachyramphus minor
GGAATCTTTCTCTTGTCCCTTCTGCAACTGGACTTGTCTCTCACGCATTGACCTTTTCAGCCATCAGTGAGCCTGCAGCAAGCGCAGGTAGAGCCCTTTGAAATCTTCGTTCGCGAAGCCAAGCCATCGTCATAATCACTTCTGCTTGAGGTAGCTGTGCTTGCTGGAGTCTGCAATGTAGACGTGGTGTTAGATTATATTGTTCTCCCGACCTCTCACATCTCTTTTAATCACATAGAACAACTCATTTCAAGTACATCAACGTTTTCAAAGCTTTGCAGCTTTATTACCTGATTTTATGGCCAGCCTGACTGAAACTCAAGCGGTGAACTAACTGACCTTTATAATATCGCTTAATGATTTTTATGTTACTATTCTAATTTCAATTCAACTAATACAAACATGCATCTGGGTGCATATGTGTATAAATAGATCTTGCCTCTTTATTTATATAAATACCTACTACTCATCTGGTACAAGAATATGTTTGATTAATTTTTCTGTGGTTGGCAAGGAGGGCTCTTTGGGCTTATGTTAAATTATACATTTCAGATGTGCAGTCTTGGGAAGCTGCCATAAGAAATGGGAAAATGGCTTGTAGTCTAATTTGCTTGCCCTTTTTCAGGTTAATCGTAATCCTACTTTTTTGTGTTGACTTTATGGCTCCATCTATTTCTGTTCCAGAAATGTGTCATTTGAACTCTATTGTAGTCTTTGTTTTGAGGCCACTTCCCCGATAATTTATTCCATATGTTTACCATTTGTGTAAGCTTATCCCAAGTTTCAGAACATAAGATGGGAAGAAATAACTTACCTTTATTATTTCCCACCTCCTCATACTCTAGTCACTCTGGCTTTTTCTACTTATGTTTTTTGTTAAACACCTCCTTGTTGTTGCACTGAAGACCAGCCCATCACACAGTCATCAAGATTTGTGACCCAGGCCTATTTTAAGCCTTGTTAAG
Source organism: Pachyramphus minor (assembly GCA_013397135.1). Classification (NCBI taxonomy): domain Eukaryota; kingdom Metazoa; phylum Chordata; class Aves; order Passeriformes; family Tyrannidae; genus Pachyramphus; species Pachyramphus minor. The sequence goes on from VYXB01010498.1 coordinate 344,076, forward strand.
CTCCAGATTTACTCATAGTTCCCTAATTTTTAAATCTACTGCTAATAGGAAGCATAATTCAAAACAGACTCCTTCCAGAAACAAGTCTGGCTTCAGTGCTCTTTCAGCCTGGTTTCTGAGGATTCCACAGCTTGTTCTTCATCAAAACCAGACACACTTCACCTCATCAGGCCCATGGATCAGGGGTTCTTGATGTGTGGGAAGCAATGCCGCAGGGAACACACAGAAGTGTATTGTCCTTATGCGTAGGGAGAGCTATGAAAACGGATTTCAGGAGGAATAGCCTACATGAATCTGCAGAGAGCCTACAGCAAGAAAGCTGTAGGAAGAATAAAGTTTCCTATTCAGGAGCAGCATCACCATCACCTTGCCTCCTAGAAACAATGTGACATATATGATGTACTGGAAAATCCAGCATTTTTCCATTATATGTTCTACTTTTCTTCAGACATGCTTTTAAAACTTAGATTCTAGGAGATGAATGAAACAGGACCTGTGTGCAGCTGCTGCTTGTTCTCTACTTGTCCTTTAATAGAAAATTAATTGGATTACAGTGCATGCTCCCTGCACTGATCCCTGCACTCTTTCATACAGACAGCAGCAGCCTTGTTGAGGCTACTCTGTGTTCTCATCTGTTTGTCCTGTTGGCTGTCTGTCTTCTTTTGACAGGTTCAAAACAAAACAGCTAGCTAACAATCAGAATATTTATATTTTTTAATTATTTAATTACATTGAACAGTAGTTGGCAAAGATTTCTGGCATGCACACAGCTGTTAAACAGAAGGAGCACTGACTTCTTTTACGGAAGTGCTTTCTTTACAAGTGAAAATACTTTTGGGTTTGAAAAAAATCAGGAAATTATGGAATGACAGTGCTCTAAACATGGCACCTCTTTATGCATTTTGACTGTGTTTGCTGCACTAAAGAAAAGCTGCAGTGCCTCTATCAGTGGAAAAGCAGATTCTGAACCCTTTGTCCTCTGGCAATATATCATTAATGTTGTCTTAAGATTTGCTGCTACTATTCAAGTTAAGAATATTTTCTCACAGGCAGAGATACATTCAGGACATCACAACAGTTGTTCTGAGTTTACAAATTAACTTTGAAGCATAAAGAAGAGCTAATACTTCACATAACTCATTATGATTTCATGTATCCTCGTCTATTCAGAATGCATCTCCATGAAAGCTTCCTATTTTTCTGTCCTTTTACAGGCATTTTATACAGAAACAAAAACATTTAAGTATTGTTTGCACAGTTGGGTTGTGTACTTTATTAGGATGTGGAAACATGGTCTTGCATTTAGAATTCAGCTGTCAAGCATGAGCTGATCACACTCTTCAGTTTATGGGATGCTTTGATGATCATAAATGGAACTAAAATGTACTCAGTGACACTGTAAAACTTTTGAACACCAAGTGCTTGTTTCTTTATTATTTTGTGGGCTGAAAAATTGCTACAGCAACCTTTTTTTTTTCTACAGTTTGGATACTATGATGTCACTGTTTCATGTTCTGAGTTACAAAACTGATGTACTTTGCCTTGTGAAGGTAACCTTATGGAGTACTTCCCAGATGAGCTCTTCAACACTTTTACTTCTCCAGAAGTAAAAGCTAAACTTCACCATTCTTTGAAAAGTAGAGGAAATAATAACAAAAACTATGTAATCTCTAATCTAAATTCAGTGTTCTTTCTAGTTCTTTTAGCCCCTTATTAACTATGGTATAATGCATTGAGTCATATTTTAAACGAATTATAGATAATGAAATTAATGAAAAATACTTTTCCTTGCATTTCTGTATGAACATCCTATATCCTTTTTCTATCCAATAGCATCAGTTCTATCTGATCAGTTCTATCCCTGTCCCGTAAGGCACTCTCTGTCATCTGAGCCATTGCCCTATTTTTTCTCTTCCTGCTTCTTACTCCATCACTGAGAAAGGAGCAGCATTTTCTGTGGCCAGTTTGGAGGGATTGCTGTGTCTTCTGGCTTGTCATCAAAATTCTGCTTGTTGACTGCTCTAGAAGCCAAACAGAACGGGAACCCACTGAGCCTCAATGATAGTCTTTTCCATAGTGGTGTCATCAGCCTGGCACTCTGTCCTTCATCCAGCAGCTGCTTTTTAAGAAGGTAATGTCTGAAGACTGTATCTACAGATACAGCAATCACATTTTAGGGAGAAATTGGTAGATGGACAGATGTCCTTGTGTAATCAAGCAAAAATTGTTACTTTGGAGACTTGAAGGTAAATTTGACAATAATTAGCGGAAGCCTTGAGGCACAGGCTACTTAAGTGTTTCTGTCTGTGTTTTGTGAGCAGCAGAGCAATCCCCTTTTTAAATTTCCCGCATCTGTACATTGTAGAAGAAGCAGTAACAAAAAAGGGGGGAAAATGGGGTTTCCAGAGTTGCAAAGCTTTTCTGTGTAATACTACACTTCACGGGGGAAATAAAACAGTCACTTTGTTTTAAAGTGGAACTGAATCAGAATTGGGGTAAAATCTAAATCAAATTTTTGCAATAAGCTATGGAGTACAGGCTCACAGACTCTAAACTGCCGGTCTTTCAACCAAAATAAAGACAAAGAACTTCCTAAACAAGTGGTATTTCTCAAAAGGACACACGGAACCTTTCACTAAATTAGTGAAGCGGTAAGCTAAGAGTTAAAAAAGAAGCTGCTGTGTTATTTTTTAAAAAAGTGCACTTTAGGAGAGTGTTTCTGTAAGCCTAAAAAGTGAATATATGACAGATTATTGTCTAGCTAACAAGAAGAGCTAAATGTTACATCATATGCACAGACATTAGCTCTCCATCTTTCTTTTGAAAAAGCTCAAATGAATTTTTGTCTTACTGTGCTTAACCCAGTGTTTTTCCTTGTGGCACTCCTAGCTTTTTATTTTTTCCTACTCTTATGTGATTGCCACAAACAGCAATAAATGTGAAAGATGTCATAAAATTTAAAATAGCTATTTTTGTAATAATTCAGCATTGTTTCTGGGAAACAATGAAAATCTTCTTCAGAATTCATATAGAAAGGACTGGTCCAAGTGAGGCATATGTATAGGTTCATTTGCCATACAAACTCATTTTTCCTACAAGAGGAAAGTCATCAATTATCTCCTTTAAAGTGATACATAGATATGTAAAATATCATGCAAAATAAGAAGCATTGATTGCCTCCACTAGAAATTGCATTTGATCTCATTTTATTAAAGTGCTCAACTGATAAACTTCACCTCAATGGATTTAGTTTAAGCTGTGAACTATTCTGTAAAGCAGAGAACTTTGAAAAACTCCTGATGCAAATACAGTATATTTATAAAGTGTCTTCTGGGTTATCACATGACTTACAGTGAGAATACTCAATTAATAAAATAGCTTTGCTCATCAAGTATTTCTGCAACAATGTCCATAAAGTACAGTGCCTGGCTAAAAGTATTCCAAGACAATCATAGCAATATGCTAAAGAGGACAAGCAGACCCCAGGCCAATATTGTCTCACTTTTTTTCCTTCTTAATTTAATAAAAAGCTCTGAATACAGAGACTGATGAGTTTTCAAGTTCTGACTGACAGGTTTTCAATTGATCTTGAAGTTTTATAGCTCCTGGCACTTGGGTAACTAAGCATCTTATAAACCCAACCAAAACAGAAACCTGAAGAGGTAAAGAGGAGTTATTACCCACAGGCTGTAGAAACAGTGCCCAGGAGGAGAAGTGGCTTTGCCAGATTTCTGTCTTCCAGACAGGGGAAGTATGTGGCAGCATGTGGAGATCATCCAAATCACAGAAATCCCAAACAAGTACATCCACTTCTGGGCCATACCACCCCTCCAGCAGGCCACCATAATCCTTCAGCTGTCTCTGACTCACCACTAGATTATTTAATTCCTGTCCTTTCTGTGAAAAGTGTTATGTATAGGATATATATATATATATTTTTGCAGTCCCAGAGTGTGCATTTTGGGACTAGCCTACACCCCCAGCACCTGGCACAGTGCAATCCTGCTAGCTTCACAGAACTGCCTCCATTATTGGTTTTGCAGCTTCTTATCTTTCCCAGGCATGAGCCTGATGTTAAGATTATAGATGCTGTTAGCAGCTTAACAACTAAAAAAGTTAGAATGAGACTGATACATTGCATTTAATTTAAGAAATCGAAGTGTGTTGTGTAATCTCCTTCCACAGGATTGTATTTGCATTCAGTGACATTTATATAGGCCTTCTGACATTGGTAGCTCCTGGCTTCAGCCATGATGTGGAGAAGCACCTCAGTCTCATCACCCATCTATCCTTGCTATTCCCAGTGAGGCTGACAACCTGAAAACTAGCTGCCTGTTCTGTAGTGTCTGCTGATCATGTCTTCATGATCCATAAAGTATGGAGTAGTTGTGCTTACATGTTGCACTTCTAAGCATTAAAGATACAACATCCTAGACCTAATTGCTGACAAATAAAAGAAAACAAGGCTAGGTCTCAGATCTTCCCAACCAACCACTGGAAATCTTGATTTTACCTAATACACTGATCCATCTTACGCATTTCTGCTTAAAAGTTTATCAATGCAATTATTCCTAATGAAAGTATTAAATACAGTGCCAAACTCATGAGCCAGAGAGCTCTTTTTTCAAGTTTTCCATTACCTACTAAGTAAATTAATTAATGCAAATGAAACTCTAGTGTCATAAAATGACATCCTGCTCTAATTAGAGACGATGGCAAAACTGTCATTGACCTCCATGGGAACAGGTTCTGGTCCATAACTTTCAGATATTGTACATTAAGCAACATAGTCAGAAATACTATCTTCTCCTATTAAAATGAGATATGGATATAGCATGACAAGCAGCAGCACAGGGGTTCCTCTGATGACTATAATTAGAGGTTTTTAATGACAGGTTAGGTATTTTTAATATGCAATTCCACATTGCTGTTGCACTATCAGATTCTATTCAGGATCTTTACGCATAGCATAACTGAACTCAGAGGCAGATGAATGTTCCCGATATTTCAAATTCAGCAGCTTTGCTGAGTTAGCATTTTCTGAAGCATGCACCATGTGGTGCACAAACACTTCAAGCAAAGATGTTTTCCACTGAGATTTGCCTGGGATTTAAAATTTTAACACTTTCCTGCTCTCCTTACAGATAGAAAAAGTGTTGCTATGCAGATACAGAGAGCTGTGCAATCATTCTAATAGGTATCATTTCATTATCTCTGAGGAATTTAGGTGTGGAGCCAACTCCATGTATTAGTTAATAACCAATCCATTACTTGATTAACTGACTTACATGAAGAAAGCTTATCATCCATAGATTTGTCTGCTTGGAATTAAGTCATAACAAGATATTGAAAAGATTTTTTTTTCTCAGGTTTCAATATCTTACATAAAAATCATTCTTACAGATTACAGTGAAATGTTCTGAAGAATAATACGTACCTTAAAAATAACAGATGCTATAAATCCATAAAAACAATATAAAAATAACCCAAGGCACCACTAATTAAGCGTGAGTCAGTGCTTCCAGTAAATTCATGGCAACTGCAAGCAACAGGAAAAGTCTGTCTCAAGGCATTGCCAACTTACTGTAGAAACTTGATCCAAAGCATTTGAACATCTCATGTGTATGAGATTGCTGATTCACATCCATGTATACAATTGCCTTCTCTTGGGATTTTTGTCTCTCCCTCCTACTTACCTGGAGCTTCTTCAGAAAGTCATCACTGTCTCGTATAGTAAGATTTAGAAATAATTCCATGCGCTGATATGTTTCTTTTCTTACCATCGTGCTTGGAATGTATTTTGGACAGGAAGCCTGAAGCTAAATACTCTGTCATTCATAAGCCATGCCAGGGATTCTTGGAAACACCTGCACCTTGCAGTTATGCAAATGCCTTTGAGATATGTCAGAACACTGTTTATTTGTACCATACCAACTGCATGTCATCCAAATTAATTTTCACATTCTTGTCCTGATGGGACATGGCTCTGTATATAAAGATTGACACCTGAGTGCAGTGTGGTTAAAGAGGTATTGATGCTTTGCCAAAATAACCCAATAAATATTTTCTGGACAACAATATAATTAAATGAAGGTATCTTTCTGAGTTACATATTGGCAATTCCAGTTCACAAATGTGTATATTCTTTCACAGAGATGCATCAAGAGATGAGTCCAATGGTGATGTGAATATGTTGAGAGTCAAAGATACAGCAGTACTAAAGTAGTATTGCAGTCTTGAATAAATGCAATACATCAACACTCCTCAGCACTGTGCTGCAAGGCAGCATACACCTTGGGGTGAAAAGCCCTGTGGACAGTTCCTTCACTCTTTTTTCAGCAAAATCAGGTCAGTCGGAGTGCAGAAATGAAGTGGGAGAAACCATGTTCACTCGTAGTCCTTCAAAACATCACTAACTTTTTGTTTAAAAGATTCAGTAATATAGCAACAACAGCTGGTGCTGGAATTGGCATCAGAGAAGATTCAGACTATATCACCTGTTGCTCAGGAAGGCTGCAGCATGATTTGTTGATTTTCTGTGTTGTGGTTACGGATCTGAAGGCTGTATCAGATGATTGCGCTTTTTCTCTCAATGTTTGTCTCCTCCATATATATTTTTCTTTCAGTTCTGTGACAGTAACAAAGTAAAACCTTCAATAGATGGCTTATCTGAAACCAGGATGGTAGGAGGAGAACCTGATCTGCACAGTTTTGTCACATTTCCTGCCATGTATTTATCTGGAAGGGGTGGGGATGGTGTACTGCTAGGGATAGTGCTTTTATCATACAGATTTCTAGCTTCATCTGTAAGTTTTCTATAAAAGAAAACAAATAATGTTGTCAAGCTCAACATTTACTTCTACATGTTTCTAAATCAAAGAGGAGAATTGTGCAGATAGATGATGATTTGTTTTCACTGCAAGGAATATCCCTGTTACAGGATATTGCTTGCAAAGGAGTACACCACTTTTGAGGGACATGACAGCCCAGTAGCCTCCAAGAGAAGCTACCAAGTAAGGGACTCCAGATCAGTGGGTCTTGTGAGTGCGTGGGACAGCAAACAGTTGCCTTTGATCTAGTCATTTACAGAATATATCACCTTCTTTCTAAAGGAGTTGATCACTGGATCTACTAAAACCAACTGGTTTTGTCTTGGAGCTCTGATGGAGGTTTTTTTGCAGCCTGGCACGTATGAAAGATCCTGCTGTTTTCAGTGTGGATCCTCTTATGTCTTGTAACTTTTGAACTCACACTTCAGCTTCTGTCCAGAATTTATGGAATCTCCTCTCCTATTCATTTTCATAATTTCATGAACTTTTAAATAATTTAAGTAATTTAAGTATCTGAGAAACATTTGCTAATTTCTAATGAGATTGAAACCAAAAACTTTCAAAGACAGTATTGGGTAGATACATAGACATATGTGAGCAAATGCATAGCAGCAAGAACATTGTATTCTTGGGCAGCTCTGTTAAATGATACATAGTCATAGTAGTCATAGTAGCTGCCTGCAGGAATTGATGTCTATTTCATGTTTGAAGCTGAACATATTCTGTTTAATTATAATAAAAATGCTACCTGTTTTTGTTATAGCTTCTGCCTGACCATGTTCTAATGTGCCCATGGCAAGGAAAATATTGTTTCCATTCCAATTGGCATGATGAGAAAATTTGTTTATTGTGTTGGCTTTAACACAGTATTTATCAGAAGATTATCCTTTGAAATTGTCAGTCTATGGCATGATAATTAGATCTGGTACTTGAAACCTGTCAAGTAAAAGCAAGCTTTCTTCAATAATCATATTCCTTTTCACTTCACAGGTTGGGCCTAATAAAGTGAACTGCTGAAAAGTATTGAGGCAGTAGGAGGCTTGGCATTTCAGTGAGTGCAAAAAGACTACATCCCAAGAAATTGCTCACATTGTTTTTCCATATACAAGCCTTCTTCATGAGGACATCCTCTTCCTTACAACCAGAAGGCAGAAGACTATTGAGCAATAAAGGACAGAGGAGAAGAACATGGTAGTGTACCTAATAGTTAATAAATGTATAGGTGATAGCTAAATATTAATAGGAAACTTTAAATATTTACTTCGGTCCAGTATCTTTTGTTGAATGAGATATAGTCTGGCTTGGCCTAACCTGCTCAGCTGACTGCATTCTGGCTCACAAGAGAAAAGCCTTTTCCATGTAAGTTCCATAAGCAGTAAGATAAACTCTGAGAAGAAACAGAGGAAGTGTTATTCCACCTCCGGGAATGGGAAGGTAAAAAAATTAATTAATTCTAAAATAAAGTCCATGGAGGAGCTGTTCCCTTGTTTCACTGAGGGCATCACAGTGCTGACAAGGATAAGAGTTAAGAGACCCTGAAAATTATAAAATTATTTCCAAGTATTAATTTGCTTAATAAACTGTCCAGTAAATAATGTTTAGATGAAACATGATGAAAGTCTTCTTGTAGATGTTAAGAATTTCCTAAATTTACCTGATTCATTTCCTAATTCTAATTAATAGGACTAAGAAATAATACTGATTTTTTTTTCACTGCTACATGGGATTTTAATGTCACATCTTATTGTAAATTGTGTGACTTAGATTATAATGCACAGTCAATAGAGTGACACTATCATATATGAAGTATATTTTCCTTTTATTCATTTTTCTTAAAAAAAAAAAATTAGAATTTCGAAGACTGGCAACGTGGCATGTAATCAAAATTCCTTGCAATTCTGTAGTGTTTTCAAAAGAATTTAGGCATTGATTCACTCCACATTTTAAGCTTAAATGGTTGACACAGTGAAGGTTCTCTAAAAATGGAATTAGGCAACTTCAGTGACATTGACTTCTAACAAAATCTAGGCTCTTAAGTTATGAAAATACATCTAAAAAAAAGACCATGCAACACTGATGGCAGCAACTGCTTGCTGCTTTTAAAAAATCTGGGTCCAAATTTGAATGAGTGCCTAAGTAAACATTCAGAACTTGGTTCATAAGCTAAACTATGGGAAACATGCCCTGAAAAACACCAGGGTTTTTGCCTACTAATATGCCCAAAGGTGTGCCTGGAGTCATTAGGGAACAAAGACCTGTCTGAGAAACATTATGAAGATTAATAACTGTGCATACAAGATTGGAAAGGAGCAAGCAGAGGGCATATTGCTTATTGCCTGTATCTGTCTGGGACTGGGATGAAAAATAAATCAAATCCAGAAAGGTTTTCAAAGAGATTTTAGAAAAAATTAAGAGTTGTAGTGGGGCAAGGGGAGTCCTAGTGTAGATACAAACAACCTTTCTTCCCACCTCCTAGAATATTTGAAGGAAATAAGACCTGCTCTGAAAGTTGGGGGACGATGGTAAGATACAGATGCAACATTATCATATTCATTTAAGTAACAGAAGGAATTTTTCCTTGCTGGGAGTACTGAGAAGTTTCCATTTTTAACCTTTAGACATGTAAGATGATGTGGTGCATTAGAATATGTTACCTGGGTTTTGGCAATTTTGTTTCTTAAACTCATCAACCCACTTAGAGAAGATTTGACATACCTATGTGTAAATGGAAAACCTAGAGAAGGGCTCATACCCTCTTGCATCTTTATTCCATTGCACTTGTAAGATACTAGGCACTAAATAAGTTGAATATTACTTTCTCCTTAAGCCTAGAAGACAAACATTTAAGTACAGGTGCATGCAGTACAGTGTGAGAAAGTGAAGTAGTTTGGGAATTATTAGAGGAAAGTTGAATTTCATGTTCCAACACATGATACCCTCTCCCATGGCTCATCTCTTGCTTGGAAAGCTGAGCCCTCTGGGAGCTGTTTCAGAACTTCTGGAACAGGAAGGAAAAGAGAGAGATGTATGGATATAATGTCAGTCATGGATTGCATTTACTTGGCTTGAACTCTTTAAAATTGCTCTGGTCAGAAGTAACAAGATAAAGGGAAATTGATTCAATTAGTTTTAAAGCAGTTTTCCTGAGGTACTGTAACAAACGCTTGACTATTTTTATCCCGTTTGTTAGAAACAATGGAAAGAAGCATCTGCAGTTCAGAGGGTCTTATTCTTCAGACTGAAGTAATCCAGAAGAGCAAATCCAGAGTGGTTTTGGTTATAACTGGCCGCAAACTGTTGTGATGTGTGCATACAAAGGGCAAAATAGAGGAAGATTTTTTTAGTGTGTAGTTCTTTTCACTGCCAAGTATAATTTCTCCTAACAAGCACCACCTTGCTACCCACTGTGGGATTAATCGGATTGGTGCATATCGACAGGATTTGGCTCTGTCAGAAAACAGTCAAGGAACCAGCCATCAGTTCTGTTGGCAGACAGCTTTTTTGAAGCATTTGTCCACAGAGATAAATTCACCTTGGAGTGAGGAGGAGGAAATAGAGGAAAATGCATACAGCACATACCTGCTGTGGATTTCTGTGCTTGGAGTGTTTATCGTTGTCTTTTCATGAGGAATATTCCAGAAATGAGAAGATATAGTTTTCATCAAAAGCTCTGCAGAACTGCCATCAGCAGAAGATGTAGGGAAGACAAGCCGAATCAAACACATCCTCTGACATGAGCTTAATGCTCCTTTGACATGACAGCTAGTGGGATGGGTCTGGTTTTGCAGCCAGGAGTGTAATTCTTGTGAAAGATTAAATTAAGTTTCAGTACAGGATCAGGGCAAATCAGATTTCATAACATGTTAAAAAATTCCAGAGGAAAATTCTTTCTTACTTTATATTGCTTTTCCCTTTTCTTTATTTCTGTCATTATAATGTCAGAATCCAGAAGTAAAATTAAAAGACTCAATAGAAAATACCTCTGCTCTCTAGGGTGATTGTGGCATCTGCCCTCACAAAGTCCAGTATAGCTGGCTTTTTCTCTTTGCACATTTCCCGACCCTCTAGGGTTTTTTGGGTCCAAACCTCCTAAACAATGTCATCTTCCTTTTAGGACACCATTTGTCATTCTCCCTCTGCTTTACCCAAGTAAGTGGAAAGATCCACACCATTTGCTGAACCATATTTAAGTTCTCCAAGTGACCACTAATTTTAACATTGACCTATGGGAAACAGTCTTAGTGCTGAGTAGAGGTAGTTGTGATATTGATAGCATTTCTGAATGTCAGCTGCAATCATTTTGCTCATAATTGGTTCTGATTACAACACTTATTTTCATCAGTGTCATTATAGAACTGCTGTTCTGTTAATAATAAAATGCACTGAATGTAAAAAGCATACAACTTTTTCTGCAGCTCTCCCGAGATGACTCTGTGGTGTTCTTGGACATGAAAAGATTCTGCCCCATTCATGGACAGCATGGAATATGTCATAAAGAGTATATTTGTGACATCTTTCAATGGAATTAGTAATTGATGAATTGTAATATTATACAAGAAGCACAGCTGCTGTATAACACTAGTCTTACAGCTGGAAAGCACTCTACAGGAGAAAAGCCTTCAAAATATAAACCTTTTACTGTCATCATGGACAGAATACTGGAAGTTCACAACACATAAATGTCCAGGTTATAAACTTGCAAGCTGCATTAATGTGGCAGTTAAATTTACTAGTCTGAAAGCTGCACTTCTAAAATATTTATGAATACATGTGGTTGTCACTGGAGAGAAACTGCACTGTCAGCTTAACCTCTCTCCCTGATTGTTTCTTCTCCCTGTCTTCCCCCCACTGGAATGTATTCCACAAAATTCAAAACATGTGCCTTAGCTTAATTTAAAAATAACTACATGGTAGGTGTTATAATGCAAAAGAAAAAAATAAGAGCTGTTTTCATGATATTTGGACACTGTTTTATTCACTCAGAAAGATTTCAGTTTGGTATGCCTTAATGGGAAATTAAATTTCATTTTCACATGTCTGTGTTTTTTTCAAATAAAAAAATGAACTGTGAAGAATGATTTTAATTTTTTACCACAAAACCTAAACTGTTCATTAAGTCATCCAGTGCACTGCTTTTGCAGGAGGGTTGGATTAGATCATCCCCAGAGGTTCCTCCCAACCTCAGCCTTTCTGTCTTTCTGTGGTGGCCAGAGTCTGACCATATTCCTTATCAGACTCTGGGATAAGACTCCAAAGTACAGATAGCATGGCTCAGAGTTTGTGTACATAAAATCTTGACTAGGGAAACCTGCATGTCTGTAGAACTCTGAAGCTGGGAAAAACCCTTCCAGAAAGGCTTTGGAGTCTTCTCAGTGCCTCTAGTACTGTGAATCCCTACAGTTCAGTTTGGCTTGTCTCCCTCCTCACAGCAGTACTGGGTCAGCTGCTGAGCCCCTCATCTACACCGCCCTATCTGAAAGAGAGAGAGTTGTTTGGGGACCCGTCCTCATGGAGTCTCATTCACCATAATCCTGGCTGTGAAGCGAGCATCACCAAACACTGCAGACCATCTGGCACACTTCTGAGCCAGCAAAATACTGACTAAAGTGTGGATAAAGAGCTCTGGCACACCACTCACTGAGAGCAGTTGAAGCAATATCCGATACAATACTGGCATGAGAGTGTGTGCTCTGCTGAGCACAGACTGTGTATAATGAAATCCTTGTTAGATAACACAGTTGATGGATAGGGGTAGATATGTATTCTCCAGTTGGTGTTTCCAGGGGTGAATATTACCAAAATCTCTATTCACATTTAAACACGTGATATAGCTTTTCCCTCCACAGGAAAAAAAAAATACTGCAAATGTCTGTGACACTTGAAAAATCAAAGTCTTTCAAAGGCAATGCTCAGAAAATATTATGAACAGTAGCCCCACTACAGTATTTCCTTTAAAGAGACATCTGGGGTGAATTAGGGTGCTGCTCTGGCTGTGGCACTGCTACAGATGTCGAAGTGTAAACGTGTTTTGCAGGGACTGTAGATATGTGATCATGTATAATGCTGTTATTAGGAGCTCAAGCACTACATTTCCAGTAATATGAAGAATGCCAGAGAAGAATAAAAATGCCTTCTGAGTTTGAGTTACAACCACATCTAATGAGCTCAGAGGTGTTTTCACTCGACTTTAGTATTACTTTTCAACTCCTGCAGCTTAAATGAGCCTACTGATCATAACAGTAAATATGGGCTCAAAGAATATCCCAAGAGGTGTCATTAGTCACATATTACATCCTTTTCTAATTTGTTCACTTACCATGTTGCAGGATTTCACAGGACTGATGAAACCTCCAGAATTTCATGTTTCCCTCAGCAGTCTACAATAACCCTTAGTCTGAATGACATGTATTATTTCCTTGTTGAACATGTGATGTAGAGGGCTTCGTAAAAGATTTATTGTAAGGAAAACTAGACGTTTTATTTCCAGCCTAATTGAATACATTATTGCTCTGAGTTTAAAAATGTTGTGGTGATATATTACACCTCAACACAACTGTACACATGAAATCTGCAGCAAGAAAACTTATTAGACTACAAATCAGAATACAGCTGTTGATAGGAGAGCTATATACCTTAACTGGCAACATGTTCCAATAAAGTTTTACTGTATAAGTCATAGTGGGAAATAAAATAAAAGTCTGATTAAATAGTTAAGCAATACTTCTATTTTTACTAACTAGAATAAAGGCAACTACCAGAACTCAAATCCTCTTTGTTGTATACGGATTATAAAAGAGCCACAGTGGAATCTCCCTGTCACAGTTACATGGAAAATAGTGATAAAGCTGCTGATCCCAATAAGGATTAGTTGCACAACAGAACAGCTTCCAAATTCACCCTTGGATGGACAGTCTGCCCTAAGCCATGATTCTTTCTTGCCCACATATACGGACACAATGCAGACAAAGCGCAGAGCAGCCGGAGGATATGAAATTCTCTCTTCCTTCAGCCTGTGCCCAGCAGGTAGGACTGCCATGCAGCTCAGCCCAGTACTGCCACTCAGCCTTCCTGCCCACTCCCACTGGGTGTTAGGGCCTCAGGAGCTGTGGAAAGGCATGTGTATGAGGGCCCTCTCTGCTTTGTATCCATTTGACCTCTTGTAACTCTCTGCAGCTGATGACCTACAAAAATCGGTGCCAGCACCCTTCTCCAGCATATAGTAGCACCCTTTTGTGATAAGCTCAACAACAGAGATGCTGCATTGCTTTTTTCCGGGACTTTGGAGATGGGAAATAAGATCTCATGAATAAATTATTTCTACAGTAACTCTTTCTTCTAAGGCTTGAGTGATGTCTACATCATTTTAGTCTGGGTTGAATTTCAGTTGAAATGGTACCTTTCACCCTTTCACTCCCCACTTATCTCCTGTCTTCTTTTTTTTCCAAGTATGTATTTCTAAGTAACAGTTGGTCAAATTATAAACTCTGCTGCAGACTATCAGAAGGTCTGGAATATCACACTGGCCAAGCGAAGCTGTAACTCTGTGTGTTAAGGCTTTTTGCCTGTTCACCATTCCTCCTGCTGGTACCTCCTTGGTCTCAGTAGAAACCATAGAGGTGGGGGGAAAAAAACAAGGCCTGCAAAACACCTGTGCCTGATATCTAATATTGTGACAAATACAGAACCATAACAAATTTAAGAACACTAAAGGTAAATTAATCACCCTGTGGAATTTATTATATAAATATAATAATTGGGTTGCACCCCTACCTGAGAGCACTGGGCCTAACTTAAGTTGTAGTAATGAAATGTTTATTCCACGTCATTAACATTTGAGTTCAATGGGGGTCCTAATTGGAAAGGGACACAGAAATTTTCCAGATGACAATATTTAAGCAGATATTTAATATTTTAAAGAAAATGGACCACCCTATTAGCTTTAAGCATGCTGTCTCTACCAGGACAAGTTCTTTTCTTTTGCCAAAACCGTAAGTTCAAGGATTATAACCACACTAAATATCTACATGCCTATGTTTAGATGTGATGAGCCTACAAAGAACTATTCATCTCTCCAAGCTCTTTATCCATCAAGTCCTACAAGATGGCCCAGCTGCTCAGCCTGTCAAAAGTTTGTCATTCTTCCACTTCCCTTTCCAGTGGCCCAAGATTTCCATTAAAAACAAACGCCTCCTGTTCATTGCGCATCTGAAATACTCTTCCATAGTGAAATAGAAGCCAGAGGATTGTGAATTGTGCCTATAACTTCCTTCTGAGTAGTGCCGTCCTGCTCCTACTTCCAGTGTTTTCCCTACAGACATTACTAGACACTGCCTTTGCTTGGCCAAATATACATATTGTTATCTACCATTGTTTCTTTTTTTGTTTAAGTTTCCTTTTGTTGTGCGTCTTCTTTCATTGGCTTGTAGTATAAAGTAAGTTTTCCCTGCCTTTGTGTGTTCCTTTTGATGCACCAATTTTCTGAACTAACCTCTGCCTATTGTTTTAAACAATTGATCCATGGGCTAAAATGGGAAAACAGAATAATCCCTCATTTAAATGATCAATGGAAGGGAATGACTAGGGGAAAATGTTGATCATTGCTGCAGCCCTAATCATCCAAAGTGTTACTGCAATTCAGAGAAGGGAGGAAAGGAAGAGATTTACAACATTGGGAACTCCCAGGGAAAGAGGTCTGTAAGGAATGGCTCCCATATGGAACTGGAATGCTTTGTACACCCTGGCTTAGCAATTAAATTTACAAGGTGTTGCTAAGTAGCAATACCCCTGTAAACTCAGCAAATGCTGGAAATGCTGTTACAAAACTAGGGACTTCTTTTATTGCTTCTCACATTTCAATAGGGAGAAAGTCATTAGCAGAAGGCTGTTCTTTGTACAGACTTCCCATTTGGAGAGCTGGGAGGTATGTTCTGATAAAAGATCTGTGAGAAGAGGCATCATGGCCCTCTGGCAGTGGCAGGTTTTTCTGCACAGAGGACAAAATACGGAGCAAAACAAGTATTTTGATCTAAATTAGAAATTATGTGTTTAAAATGAGCAGTCAGTCATTTACTTACACATACACATGTATATACATATACATATGTACATTTGTTCCCCTTGGAACAAAAACTGCCTTTTAAATTCTTCTCAGTCAAGTTTCACTGACAAACTTGCTTGACGGGCATCAGGGATCTGAGGCAAGCTTCAAGGGAAAAAGTAGCCATCACTCATGCTTCATCGGATTTCTATGACAGAATGATCAAATCCTGTAGAACCTGGCATAAGCACATCATTATCAAACCCTGCTTTAGCATTTCTTAACTGATCACGGAGGCTGAGGTCCTTGGTGACTCCTGTTTTCTGGCACTGTTTGTAGTTATTTGACCTTTTCTCAGTGGATAATCCACACAAAAAGCCCTAATTACTTCCCCAGCTTTGAGCGGTCCAGCACTGTGAATAATCAATGACACTGATTTAGGTATTGCACAATCAGATGCTTATGGTGTTTAAAGAACATTTTTCCATTGACCTGCCACAGCCGTAGGACAACACCAAGCACTGAAGTTGCTGTTGTAATCACAAGCTGACCAAGTGACCTTGCGGGTCTGAAGTTGATTACTAGGGCTTTTATTTGAACAGATATAATACATTTTTAATTATTTCTTAATTTTTATTTTCTTAAAAAAACACTTAGGATTCATCCAGCAAAATACTGGTGTACTGACTGTACAGTAATATCAGTACACCAGACTCTATAATATCGAAGCAAGACTGGTCTGTAAACACAGCCAAGTATTTTTTTCTTTCTTAATATCACCTAAATTTTTATTTTGGCTGTTAGAAAGCACAGTGACAGGAGGTATTTTGTCTTTTAAAAAAAAAACCAACAACAACAACAACAAAACAGTTGGGCACTTGAGTATTTCCTTGCTTCAAAAGTATTCAAGGATAAAACCAGAACAAGAGAAAAAGAAAACAGAAATTGTCTAGTCATTGCTATAGACTGGAATGTCTGTGAGAGGAATAGGGTGAGGATTCTTAGAAATTAGACAGTCTCTCATTTGCTGGGTTCTTCTCGCCTGTTCATATAACATGAAAATGCAATTCATTATCTTGGGTTATTAGATTTAAGTCTAACACCTGCTCAGTTATTTCAGCTATAAAAACTGAAAAGAGGAAGCAGTCCTGCTTTGTTTTGTTTAGAGTGAAGAGATTTTTTGTGAGGAGCCATTTGCTCAGGTAAAATTTATAATGGAATACAAGATCATTTGGGGGTGATTGTAAATCACATCAACCTTCCACCAATCAGATAGAAATTAAAAATGTTTGGTGGGGATAGGCATAAAAAGAGAAAAAAACCAATTCGTCTTCCCAGTACAAATTTCCTCCAACACATTTTGCGGGTTTTTTTCACAAAACCTGTTTGTCTCATTGAAAGGACTACATTTCAGCAAAGACTTAAAGGTTTACTTACTTGAGAATTTTGCAACAATGAATGTGTTTCTTCAGAGAAGTCCCAAACAATTAGAAGGAAACACAGAACAAGGGGAGCACAGTTTGAGGGAAGTCTGTGGGTAGCTCTACCACCTTCCCTCTCACAAAGCAGTAAGCTGGTGGGGTCACTCCTAGTATGGCAACCTCTGAAGCAGAAATAACAGGAAGAAACACTTCTATTGTGGAGATTTTGTTTTTCCAATCTTCCTGTCAGGCCAAGAGAGGGAAGATAAACAGAAGTATATAATAGGAGATATGATCAAGTTTATCAAATAAGAACCTTAGTTTGTCTCTGCAATAAGAAAGCCTGTCCTTTCCTCTCCTTTGAGGATGCTACTGCACTTCTGTCTTGCCTCAAATAAAATGTCTTCTTGAGACACCTCCGTATGATTGCATCCATCCTGATCTAGCCTAAGCAATGATGTGGGGGGGGGAGTGATTGACAAAGTGCTTGTTCCTCAAGAAAGTTCATATTGTGGAGGCATCATGTGGGCATAGCCTGCATAAAGCCCACTTTTGGAGATGTCAGACAAGTAGTATAAATAACATTAACTGTCCTGAAGAGCTGGAACTCTTCACCTGTGTGGATCTGCTGCAAATGACCAGGGAAGAGGAACTGAAGGACAAACTTCATCTTTTAACTGAGAGCTCCTTCCTCACACAAAGACAGAACAGGAGAGGAAATGCTTACTGCAGAAGAGGAAAAGTATAGTGCTGAAGTTAGTATGGCTTGTGAAGTCAAAATAGGCATTGCAGTGCGCTTGTAAAGAGGGTGAAGCAGTTGTTGGTGCTGCTGTCTTCTGTCCTGCTCATTCACATCCTTCCAGGATACGTTGTAGTCTCCCTAAATATACAAATTACTGTTGGATGTACTTGTCTGATCAAAGACTGTACAATCCAGGTAGGTACTGCAGGATGGCAGGAGTAGAATGGTGTAATTTATAGACAGAAAAATCCCAAAAGGAGACATAGAAAGTGCTTTGAATAACTTAGCATTGGAGATTTGTACTGCTCCTAGTGATTTCAGTCTGCATACCTGAGCTCGTGAGCAAAATAAACTAACTTCCAGTGATCTTTGCCAGTTTAATTTGGTAATATTTTTAGAACAAGCTCTTTTGAACCCTGTCTCCAATGAACTGGACACAAACGTACATGACTGTTTCATAAATATTTTCTACATTAAGAATGTTTAGGCTCAAAAAGTGTTTGTTTCCAGGATGTCACAAACAGTACTAAAACTTTTTTTTTTCAATTGCCCCAGAAGTGGTCAACACACTAGTTACAAATTGGTGTAGGCTTCAGTCCAAATTTCCCTTTTTTAAAAAAGATTTCTCTGCTATTAATTAATCTGTGCTGAAATAGTGTGCAGCAGTGCAACCTCTCTTTTCTACTGATTGACCAAATCTATGTGCTGTCAGCCTGCTAGAAGACCAGTAGACTTCATTTCACCTCTCATTTGTCACAACATCCCTTCAGATGATTGTGCTGTGGGCAAAGACCAACTGTGCCCCAAATTCCCTGAAGAGGTACGGCTCTGGGAGAGGATTAAGCTATGCTTGCTTTTCAGCAATTTCTGACCAGGGGGAGTTTGAAAACAGCCTGTTAGTCTCTTTTCTCTTTAGTAACACAATTTCTTCGTACCATATGGTTATATTTATGCACTCTGTTGAGTGAGACCTTTAACAGCTTTTAAGTCATGGATGGTGTCTGTGCCAGAGAAGGAGCAGTTTTCTAGTCAAGCAAGAGGACTGAGCTTGAATTTGGAGAATTTGCATTCTTTCTAAATGCCATTTTCAGTTCTCTAAAATGTTTTCATTTGAAAACTGCTGAGCCTAATTTTACAAATAGTGGATGATTACAGTAGTTAGTGTTGACTAGGTGAACCTTTTCTTTGTTAATGTATAGACAAATGGTCTTTCCTCTGTGCTGGATTCACAGTATTAAACCAAGCCAAGGTGAAACTTAATTGAAATAAATATTCCTCCTCCCAATCTCCCAATTGTTCTTTTCTAAATCAGATGAAAATATGAATGAGGCACTTAGCCTTATTTCCCCCAAGATCAGAAATTCTCAAATTTTTTAATTTCTCATGTCTTCAAATTGTGACTAGCCTACTACCTTCAGTAATTTCCTGAGATGAAAGAAGAATTAGCTCCCTCACAGGCTGCCATGGTGGGGGTTAACCTTAACATCAAAACAGCTGAGGACCAGGTGGCTGTTCAGCAGACTTCCTTTAGGAAGGTGTTTTGTTGGTTTTTTTTCCCAGAAGGTCTGAAAATCAAACAGAATCTTGCTAATAATAAAAAATAAGAACATATTGCAAAGCTGTGAGTAGTCTTCTCCATCTAACTTTGCTGTTAAGGTGATGATATCTAAATAGCAGGCACTTCGTTATCACATTCTCTGTTAGTGCTCAAGAGATACAGTTGCAGAGTGTTTACATACACTGATAAGACTGTTGATTCTGCTGAAAAATAGCATGTTAAATAGTAACTCAGTTGAATAACAAATTTTTGATTCATTGATGCCAGTCAAATGAAAGCTATATGATTCATAATGGAAATACAAATACAGTGGCGCATTTCAGGAATTCACAGGGAATCAGATCTGAACTCTTACACAAGTTGGTAGTTACCCCAAGGTTAGATGGTGGCAATTCATTCTGTAATAATCCTGGTAATTAATTTACACTGTAATTTTTAAAAAGTGACATAAAAGTGATGTTTAAATTTTTCAAAACTGTTGTGCAGTTGAACTACATATTGAGACCCTGGCCTGGGGGAGAGGGAGGGGAGTTTGTGCCTCTGCTCAGTGACAAAAATCTGATGGAAGAACCAGGTTTGTTATTTTATACCAAGAACAAAGATAAATCTTTCATATTCCTTCCCTTTACACCCCCCTGTCCTACGCTTTGTTCTGTCTTGAGTCTTAATGGAGAACTGCACATGTTTTATTTCTCGTGACACATCTACAGCTGCTTGAAAAAGGCCTTAAAAAAAGCCTTTCACCATTTTATGTTTAATTTACATTTCTACAAAATGCTATTGAATCCTTTCAGAGAACAAATTCTTTAAAAGAATGTATGCTTCCTAAATGTAACATTCGGAAGTACGTGTTTCCTAAATGTAATACCCTCATATTTCTCCAACACATGAAATTTATTGTATCATCAGACCTGACTGAAATTTACAGTTACCCATAATGTTATTTTGATATATTGGATTTTTTTTTTTTTTTTGCATTGTGGAATAGAAAATGTGTTTATGGCTTTGTCCTATGAATATTTTCACAGGAATGTAATCAATAAAGATTTTAACCAAGAAAGTTTGTAGTTCTTTTTTGACAGTTATCTCCCCAAATGCTTAATCATTTTGGTAAAAATAATTTTTCGTCTAGATAAATTTCCATTTCAAAACTCATACAGCTGCTGCTTACTCAGACAGACCAGTCCTGAGAAACACTTCATTTCATATACATGAGGATTCATATACATTTTTCCAACACGAATTTAAGTGCAGCCTTGCTTTGAAAGGTTATTGTTTATTTGTTTATTTGTTTATTTTTATAAGCCTTTTTTAAAAGTCAAAAGGTACTTAGCGAGTGCTCTGTGCTTCATTTGTAGTTTATTTGATGTTGAATTTTTTAATTTTCTCAGCCAGTAAAAAAATCCTTTTTTATGTAGAGATCAGTTCCTGTTCTAGAATTAGACAGTGAAATGTTTTACAGACCATTTATGCTACAATCTAAAGGATAAAATCAAAGGGAAAAAAAAGCTGCATAGCCCATCTCAAATCCAGAATATTGTAATAGTTGTAATTGTGGAAATGCATGTAGAAACGGTCCAAGTAAGATTGCTTCCTGCCGTCACACAGGGATGTCCTTCAACATGACCAGAATCATTCTGTAAAGATTTTAAATCAGGATAAGACAATGTATTAAGGCTGATTAAAACAGAAAGATAAAAGCTCATTACTTCAGAATTCTTATACATATTTAAAATACACATTTTAAATACTGCAATTTGGACTCTTTTTTCTGTCTCCTGTACTCACATGGATAGACATTTATTCCACAGGCATTGAAATCAACAGGACCAGCTGTACAATGTTTTTGAATTGGGCTGTTGCCAGGGCACATATAAATATTTTATTCTGCTCAAAGCTTGGGGAAGGAGACAGAAGTAATAAGGCAATTTTGAGAGGGGTTATTCAGTTTATCAGTAACTCTAATCTTGGAAACTTCCTTTCCATAACCAAAGATGGGAAATTCCTGGCTTTCTATTAGTTGTACTTGCAAAAATTCAGAGAGAAGCAGTGAGGTTGCAATGCCACTTGCAATGCCACTTCATATGCTTCAATGCTGGCTTTGAGGAAAGGGAAAAAAAGAAAGAGCTGTCTGTGGGGTGATGTATACTTTAGAGGCCTGTGCTCTGGGTTTTATTCATTTTCTAATTATGGGTTTTCATTCCAGAATTTCTTATAAATGTACCTCAAGAAAATATTGCAGGCTTAACATAAGCCAGTGTTTTTCCTTACAATGTCTGCTTTGCTTTCAGCCAGATTTGCTCTGCTGTTTTTATTTTTATTTGCTATGGTCAATATTTAACACAATACTCCAGGACACATCATTTTTTTTGGAGATATAGAGATTTAAAGTAGTGAATTCGGCCTGAAGCTTAATCTAGATTTGGGGTTGGGCTGGGGGTATTCTTTAGTATACTGATATGTGACAAAAAGAGAAGCTGAGGAAGGTGGACATGACTAACTGGCAAGCAAAGAACAGTGAGTGGTTTTTAGGATAAGTGATGGGATTGTTCTATGTGGCTGGTGGTCACTGATCCCAGATGGTTGCTAGCATGTCCAAGAAAAGCAGCTAAAAGGAGCAGATAGTGTTTTCTGTCTGTTTGCTTACTGATCAGACCCCCATCTGCCTGTCCTTCCTTTTTCTCTGAGCTTCCCAACTAATTTCATCCAAGTCGGAGAGAGGAATAAAGGTGTCAAATATGTTAAGTTCTTGAAATAATCCTGAAAATGATCAATCATGTAAAGGAGGAAAATCCTGTATCTGCATCTGCATGAGGAAGGACCGTGCTCAGGCCCTGCTAGAGAAGCCAGACACCAACCTCCAGTCTGTGGAGCAGGAGGTGTCATCTGTCCTACAAGGAATTTTTGCTATCCACATGATGGAGACTCATAGCTTGTCCTCATAAAAAACATTTGCAGCTCCTTGACAACAATATGCTTATGTTCTGCCTTGATCCTCCCAAATCACTGCCTAATGCTGTATTTGAATTGCAGCTTACTTCTGCCCAGTCATATTTTGCAGATTCCTGTTTGTGTTGTCCTTGTGCAGTTTCCCAAAGACAACTGCAAAAATAGCCAGCGAACTAATACTGTCTCTCTTTCACCTGCTAAAGTATGCAATGAAATCTGCAGTGCCAATAACTCCTGTATTGCTCTTCTGTCATCCCATACCTAATATTCAGTCTTTCCTTACTCAACAGTACTCGCCAAACGCCATTTTTTTTGTATTTTTGCATGTATCAGAATGGTTCATTTCTTTCAAGAAGATCTGTTTTATTATGTTGTGTTAGTAGAAAAGCAGGCATTCTCCTTAATAGAGCTGAGAAAATTGATTTTACAGTCTGCAAGCGGAATGAAAATATTGCATCACCCAAAAGTACTCACCATTTTCAATGTGAAGTTACATCCTTCACCCTTAAAAAATAAAAATTGCTGAAGAAGAATCAACTTTGTTTAATGAAGATGTTTCATTTAGACACCAGGGTTTAGAGGAGAGATGTTTAGACTTTCTCTTCCCGCACTAAATTAAAATATTGTTGAACAACAGATAAAATATCTTAACTGTTGTGGGAAAGGAAAAATATCATCAAACTGGGCATGAGTTTTGTCCATTTTTTCAGCTGAACTCAAGCTGCTTTTTGTAGCAAACAAGCTTTCTTTTCTAACTTGGTCCAGTTCATTCTGTGATTCATTCTGTATGACTGCACGGCCCTGACAGCATGGTATAGTTAGGCAAACCACTTGCTGTCATTATTGAGAATGATAGCACATGGGAGTTCAACCCTGGTGGTAAGCTTGGGAGGGAAGGAGTGGTGCCTCAGTGCACCAAACCCTGGATATCTGTCCTAGCCAGCTATAGGTAGGTCTCAGATAAACCTGTCATCCTGACAGGGCAAATCAGTGCTGAAAAGGCTTTGCACTCTGTGGGGCTCAGACTGGTTGATAGGACAGAGCCACCTTCTGATAAGCAGAAGTGCTCTGTTCCCTTTGACTCCCGCAAGCCATCTTGCACTTCATCTCCCCAGGGTGGGCCAGGCATGTTCACACAGTGGTATCCGTTCTGCCAATGTTTTATATTGAAGTGGTTAGGCTGATGTGCTCCCTGCAACTGATGCAGGAACAGTATTGTACTACATTCCCTTTCTTATCAGTTACTCATATCAAAATGAAGCACTTTTATCCTGCTAAAACTACACCTCTGTTGGCATGGGAAGGAGAGGAGGACTGTACTGTATTTTCAGTAACAATATGGTTCACGTGACATGTGTTTTCTGTCTGGTCAAAACACTACTCTTCAGTTCAGTGCCAATACACTATTCTTACTCAGTTCACACTCCAGGTTATACACATTTAACTGGAAAGACTGATATAAAAACTGTGTCTTTAAGAAGCCATTAATGTCTGCAACTGTTAAACATCTCAGGCAGCGGTAGTAATTAAACCACAAGTTTGAAAGGTTTGATTGCATTATTTCAATAGAGAACATGAATTTGTAATCCTATGTGTAAACACAAGAGTAGCGAAAGTTGCAGACTTCTGCACATCATCTGTTTAATGATTGCCTGTATTAAGAATACTTTACATGTCTTGAAATGAGGTACATTTAACTTCAAAAGGGTCTCATTAAGGTGAGCACTTTGACTTTTTTCTCAAACTGTTATCATTGTTGTGAATTATTTTCTAGAGTTTTGAACAGAAGCATTCCCAAAGGGAAGACAAATTAGTTGATGATGCTGCAAGAGAGGCTTTGCAGTCCTCCTCTTTTGAAGTTCCTAATGATGTGAGTTTCTCAGTGTTTCAGTCCTAGCTGCTGCTCACCCCATTAATTTAGAAGTTATGTGAAGTGAATAATATCCATAGGCTTTTCTTCCTTTGTGCCTGCTCTCAAGAGCTGTGACCAGATGCAAACATGATGATGTGCCTGTGCATGCCACTGTTTCTAAACCGTAATCAAAGCAAAAGAAAAGGCTGATTTAGAAAATAAACTCAAGGTGCTTGATGAGTGAAATGTCAAGTAGATTCATGTCTGGCAAAGGACTCTTCCTTGTCCATCATCATCCAATCAATGACACTTGAACCTGGTTTGACCAGGTCACCACACCACCTCTGCTCAAAGCAGGGGGAAATTTATAGGTCACCTTTTTGAATGACAATTAGTACAAGAAGATATGGTAATCCTGCTGCCTTTCAAAGTGTTATTGTTTTACCATGCAAAAGTCTCAGTGTACCATGCACAGCAGTACCTGCTCTCTGTGTTCTTTACATGAGGAGAAACAAAAGACCTTTAGAAAACTATCTCCCTAGTGGCTCTTGTCTGATTAGGAAGTCCTCAGGGGATTAGCAGTATGAATTTCACAGCTTGTCCCCCCCCAGCTCCCTCCCACCACTCTGCATTAAGGTTAGAAGGATGTGCTTAGATCAAATCAGAAGGAGATTAAAGGGAAAGAAACCCCAGAGCAATTCTCTTTTGCATTTGAATGAATATTTGTAGTCAATAGTCATTTACCATTGCTTTTAAAATATTCTTGAGTTTTAGTGAAACAAAGTTCAGATACTGCCATGAGACAGTAATATCTTATACTTCCATTTTAGATTACTTATACCATTTACAGTTAATTTGTTATACTTGTACATATTTGCTGTTGCATGTAATCCTTCAATTTGCTCAAGAGATTTCAGCAAGTCCCCAAGAAGATCAAAAGCTTTAAAGGTTTTGTTTGCATTTCCATGTAAGACCTACTACTTTCTTGCTGCAAAATGGCCTAGAGAGCATTCTTTAAACCCATGTTAACTGCCAACAGACAGAGCCTGCAGGGGACATCTTTGAGGTGAGTACGATCAAACAGAAATAAATTTTAACCTCTTGTACAACAAAGTGAAGGAAAAAATCCAATTTCCTATGGAAGCCTCACTACATTGCCTCTGAAACCTCACCAAAGATGGTCTTTAAAGGGGTGAATGATGCAAGTGGGTTTCCTTGGCAAGGAGTTGTAAAGGATGTTTTTAAAAGCACAATGTGGTACTACAAGGAGAAAGATGGGAAAAGGCTGTTCTAAGGTATATTTGTTTATATCTGGATCTGTTACCAAATTGGTGTAGTAAGAGCTGATCTCTGCACCAGCATCATCATGCTAAGTAATATCATAAATTAAACACCTGATCCTTCACAAAGGAAAAAATAAATCCCACTTAATGCAAGTGGGGAGAATCTGGCTGCAGGACTGATATGCAAGTGGAACCACTCTGGATTCATTTTTGCTCTCTTCTACAGCTGAATGACGATTTCTCGTTCTGGGCACAAATGGAAACCCTACTTAATCCAACACATTTTAGAACTTAAATTATCAGATAGTGAAAATGTAAAACAGAAGTGTAGATCACAGAGCAGAAGGTACTCTAAGAGTGGATTTGCTTTTTGAGAGTGTTTGGCTTTCCATGTATGCATCTAGTGAATTTGCTCCCTTTCAATAGGAACTGCTCAGTTGAAAGCACTGTGGCAGATTCAGACTCACTTCCTCTCTTTGTGTATTTAATTATGGGAAAAACCCATGGCTAAATGAAACCTATGGCAATAATGTATGCAAATAGCAAAGCAATTGTTCATTGCAGCCTTCCTAATTTGGATGAGTGAAGTCAGTCAGTTAAGTGCTTCACCCTAGTGTGGCCTGAGCATGTAGCCCAACATGAAAAGTGAAAGTAAAAAGATGATGGTATGTGGAGTATTTAAAAGAGACGCTCATACGTGACTATATCTGTGAGTGACCAGAGTCAGCTTCAGATGTCTGAGGGCCTTGGGAGAGGTCCCTTTTTCTTCCTCAGCTACCACGAAGACTGGCATGGCTTCCTAACTTTGCGTCTAGTTGCCCAGACATTTTCCCAGCCAGGAAAGCCTCTCTTTCTCTTTTTCCTCTCACTCCTAGAGATTACTGGTCTCTCAGTGATGCTGGTTTAGATGGTTTTGATACTGTGTCCTAAAGGGGATCCGTGCAATGACTGTTCTCTCTGATTTTCTTTGTTAATAGTGCCTCTGGAGGTACTTAATCTAAAACAACTCACCAATTGACCATATTGCAGAATTGCATTAATGGCTGCCCTCAAGCAACCGCTGGAGTGATGAACAGAGAGACAAAGGAGAAAATTATCAGCGAGTCTGGAACCCTTCGAACTGCCTTTCCTGCCACGAAAAATGCTCCCCTTTCACATTCCCAAACTTAGCAGTTACCGTGATCACTCGCCTTTTAACACAGGTTTTGCTGCAAACGTACATCAGCCTACAAATAGCACCAGCAATATGGCTTCCAGCTAGTGTTCAGGTCAGATAGGAAGCACAGCCCAGCAAACAAATGCAATCAATGCAGATTAATGATGCCTGCTTTCATTCATGTCTAGGTATTTCATTGATGCAGCTGATAGTCAATCTTTCTTGCTTGTATTTATGCAAGCCGCATTTATTTGGTTAGCTTTTGGTTGATTGATTTTGTACTTCTGCTTGTTTGGGTTTTGTTAGGTTTATTTCATTTTATGACAATATAGCTGATTTATTTCTGACAACAGTAGCAGTTTAATGCAAAACATTATTGAAAGCTTTATATAACTTATGTTTTTAATTTCTGCAAATACCACCTAGATGCTGTAGGGAAAGACACTATATAAATCTTAAAGTTAAATAAATATTTACTGTACAAGTGACTTGTGTTAATGAATATTGCAGAGGAAGCAGAGCACATAGATTCACCAGGAAACAACTGCACAGAATAAAACATCTTCCTTGGGTGAGAGCAGATTTGACACATGTTCAGACTCCCTGTGGCTTTATTTGCTCTACTAGGGCCAACTGTGTGGTGGTACTCACTGGCCTTGCCCAAAGGTGATGGTGGGACCGAGGGGTGATCAGCATGAGGGGTCGAGTTCACACCTTAAAGGGAGACAATACAAGAAGTGATATGGAAGGAAACTGCATGTAAAGTCCTCTCAGCAAAAACAATACAGAGAGAAACCGTAAAAAAATATGGTTGAAATAGAAGACCAAAGGTACAGATCTCCTTTCCACTTGAACATTCCTGCTCATCTGTCTGTTGTCTGCATTTTTGTACCTCATTCTGCAGTGCAGTGCCTTGAAACCTTCTACAATTCAAGAGAAAAACCAATTTATGTATCTCTTCTTTCATCTTCATCAAAGGAATGGAAAAAAAAATCCAAACAGCTGGGCCTTGTTTTCATCAGTCTTGTTTCATAAGTTATAGCCTATGTGGCCAGTACCACAAAAAGCATTGTTCTAGTCTCCTTTTTTTAATCCTTTGTGTATCTTTTGTTACATGGTTTTATTTTCTCCTTCATTCAACAGCTCAATCTACCAACACTAAAACACCTGAGTTTATGTAAATTATCATTATTTTGAATTTTATTGCTCAACTTTATTTCCCCTCACTTTATCTGAATTTCTTCACTTCCTTGGTACAACCTTCACCTTAATTTAAGAGAGAAATAAAATGTGAACCCTATAGTTCTTGAACAATAAGCAACAAAAACTGGAGCTTTTTTGTTAGCTGTGCTGTTCTCTTACATGTCCCTCTGGTGGTTTTTTTAAATGGTTGGTTGGGATTTTTTTGCCATGCTTGCAGGTGAAGCAGTGTATCTAAATTTTTTTAAATTAAAAGCTTGGATTCATCTTATGATCATTAAAATTGTACATTTTATTATTTAGTCTGGCAACACTCAGAAGCAAGATTCGTTTTATTTTTTATTGGTACATGAAAGACCCAAAATGAAAAATAATTCAGTAACAAGGGAGGTTGTAAGGTGTGAGGATTTTTGTCTTTGAGAGTATTTCATGAAGTCTGTGTTCCAAGATCGTGCATTTCTGTTGTCAATTTAGTGGAACAAACAATGATAAAGTATTTGTGAAGAGAGAGGGAGTCTAATCAGCACTAGTAGTTCAAAGTATTCCATTCCATTGTCTGGAAGCTGGCCGTTGGGTAGGTGGTGAAATATCCCATGGATAAAACTCAGCCTGTATCTGCATCTTTGATGTAGAACTTTTATGACTCCTGTGATGAAGAGTAACAAGCTCGATTTGCATTCCAAGGCACTCAGCCCTGCTGCTGCTATCTCGAGTAGGAGTTCAAGCCCCATTGAAGGAATCTCACTTAACATTGGTGTGAGCTTTAACATGCATTCCTTTTTCCTGTTGACCTCCTCCTGGGGGTTAAAGTTGAGTAGCTGAACTTTAGCTGCTGCCTAGATATGTGCTGAGTGTTTGATACACATTGTCATCATAAGTCCATAAGTAACAGTTGTGCACAATGTCTTTGAGTATTCTTACACGTGTTTTCTGATAAGTTATTGAGGATGCAAACACTTTTCTAAGCTCCTTTACCAGATACTAGGTGTAAAGGGTAAGTAACACTTGAAGCAAAGCTTGAGAATCATTTCCTGTAGAC
Organism: Pachyramphus minor; assembly: GCA_013397135.1. Lineage (NCBI taxonomy): Eukaryota > Metazoa > Chordata > Aves > Passeriformes > Tyrannidae > Pachyramphus > Pachyramphus minor. Next base: position 373,143 of record VYXB01010498.1, read on the forward strand.
TTTAAGACACACAAGTGCCTGTTACGTCACTGTGTTTTAAAAGTCAGGGTTCAAGATTATGATTTATAATTTTAAATCAAATAACACATTTTTAAATTTATCATTTGCACTATTTTGATTACAATGGGCAGATCAAAGGTATTTTCCACTCCTTCAGATATGTAGATCCTGAGAATGACTCAGTATTAGTACAGAACCCAAATTGCCACTAAAGAGTCAAGCAAGTGAATTACCTCCAGCAGTAGCATCTTGCAGTCCTGACTAGCACAGGTTATGTTGTTCTACAAACACAGTGACATTCAGGTTTGAAGCATTTTCAGCTATATTGACAAAATGTGCAAAAGGACTGGGAAACAGAACATCACAAAAAATACTAGGTATAAAATTCATATCAGGTGAAAGTTCCTTATGAAGTGTGGTGAAAGAGAATATTTTGATGGTGATAGAGGCAGACAGAAAGGAAATAAGAAGATATTACTTTGCTATAGCTATGTCCCACTTAGGACCAGGCACCTAAAGGGATGAATAGTTACTGTCTGCTGTATCCCAGGTAGCCAGCCTCCCTGGTAAATCATAAGTGAACCAATAACACCTTTTATTAGAACTGGTACAAGAATTTAAATACTTGCTTAAATAATAGCAGACATTTTTAAACATCCTGGGAAAGCCAGGCCAAATTTCCTGGAAATCAGTAAGAATTCAATGAAAGTCCCAGAAGGGGAAAGCAGCACCTTGGTAGCTGACCTCTTAATGTCTATCATCTACAGTTATGCAATAAACCTACAGCCCTGTCCCCCCAAACTATGACATTTTATGCCCACAGCTTACTGAAGTTGCTAGTTACTACTACTATCTTCTTCTTCTTCTAGCAGGCCAGCTGAATTTTGGCTGCTGGGAAGGGTCAGTTGCTGATGCTGCTTCTACAAACTCTTGCCCTGGAAGCAAGAGAAGAGCAGAGAGAGGAATTGTGTGTATTAGAACAACCAAGAAAATGGAAATATCATGAACGATAGGTGGAAAGGAAGATGCAGGAAATCTCAGTGTGTTTTGAAAGCATATAAAGCTTGAAAGGCAGGCAAAGTGGAGTGGAGAGAGAGCAACCAGACATGCTCTCCTGTGTGCCCACACCCATCAGTAAAGCTCTTTGCAGGCACCACAGAGGGGGTTTGTCTATCTCAGCACGACAAAGGGATCCAAGTTTGGTCTTGAAGAAATCTGTGCCTGTAGTGATATAAGCCTACCCTGTCACTCAGGGTCTCTCAGCACTGAATTAATGTAATTAGGGTTTTCTAGGTGTGCAGGAATTGTTGCTTGAAGTGCTGTCTTTGATCTGAGCCATTGCTGCTTATACATATGGTAAAAACAATACTCTTCTTTAAGTGAGAGAGCACATATAAACCAGAAAGGAAGTGGACCTTCCCTTCATATTATTTTGCCATATGATTTTCTGCCAAGAAGCTATCCTGTAAGAGATACGGCATTTTCTTGAGTGGCTGAGCATCTTGCCTCCTTCTTGAGACATATCCATTCTCATTTAGACCAGTTTTCCATTGGTCTGACTTAAATGGCTTCAGCAGAGTTCCACTACAGTGACATCGTGTAAGAGCAGAGAATTTAGCTGATTGATCTCACTATCTGGAGAAATCATTTAGATCTTTTCATGCTGAGTCCATTATAAGGAAGACTGGAATATGGGGGAGGGGAGGGTTGCTTTCTGTTGAGACCCTTCCTCTGCCCCTGCCTTGGATGCAATGTATTTATTCTTGCAAATGAAATGTTAAGTATGAAATCTAGTAGCTTCCCTTTTGCTTCCGATTGCTTAGCTAAAACATGTAGCTACGGATATACTAGAAATGTAGTTAGAGGACCATCTCCTTATTTTCCAGACTTATCCTTTATCATTACGATTTCTGCAGTTGTTTCTCTTACTCTGGTCCCCGTACTAGGGAAGAAAATTCTGACCCCATAAAGCCTATGGCAGAACAGTCATTGATTTCACTGCTAGTGGTTTCTTCTTTTGTTTCCAGTTACTATCTAAACACGTGATAGAAATCATCTTTGTGATTCTTTCTCTTTTTTTCACTTTAAATACACAAATACTGTCTCATCCCTCATCACTTGAAATGGTAGAAAATGTTCATGGTAGTTCATGTAGTTCATGGTAGAAAAAGTTAAGCAAACATGAAGATATATTTTTTGAGCTTACAGACAAAACAAGATCAGAAAGCAGAAATGCAAATATTAGTTCACTTTTCCTTCCTGGCCATCACAAAAAGCTATGACTTCCCCCTTGCACAGCTTAAAGACACATATACAAAAAAAATCTAGGAGATATGCTATGAATATGTTAACATTGAAAAACAATGGTGAAAGTCAGGTTTCTCCTTTGAGTTTCAGGTGGATGATGGATGATGCTCTTACTGTATTGCAAAGTTACTTTTAAAATATCTTCTAGTCTTTTAAAGAAGAAGCTACATCCATTGCTTGTACTTTTGGTCATTAAAGGCTTTATAATGTAGAATTTTATTCTTTCCTCTTGTCTTAAAAATTAGACACTGAACATATCTAGAAAGCTATGGCAGCTTTTATGCTAAAAGAGGTATAAATCTTTTGGCTCTGAGTACATTTGTTTATATCATGTCCAGCTGTAGCCATTTTGCTTCAAATTTATCAATACAACCTGGCTAAGTTACTCATTTATTACCTTTGGCAATCAAAAACACAGTAAAATCAATTTCTGAGGTCATCCATCTGTGATTCTCACTGTTGCAAAGTTTTTGTGAGATTGTTGCCATTCTTCTACTGCCTACTTCTGTTTTGATGGTAACTATAAACCAGAATTATGTTATGCCTGTAAAAAGAATATAGAACATATGGACTTCAGTTCACCGTAAAAGGTATATACACCGCAATATTATAAATAATAGTTTCAGATTTGTTTGTTTACTGACAAACGAAACTTTACAGCTACTTATGCTAGAATTTTGAAAGATCTTTGTAAAATCTAAACACCTGTATCTTTCTTAAAACTCAGCCTGAATTCGAAGATGCTTACTGTTAATCTAATTGCTGTGCCTATTGTCCTCAATTCAACCTCTTCAGTTTTTCAACAAGTACCTAAATGTATTGAAAACAGGTCTGTCAGTAACCCTTTATAGGCACTTTAGAAGTAGTCGAGAAACTTCCAGAGGCCAGTAAGCAAGAGAATGAAATCCACGTGTTTAATATAACCTTTTCCAAAAAGCCTAAGAATCACGTGTCGTGTCTTCTAGACTGTGAGTAAGCTCCTTTAATCTTGGGTATAAATAATCATTAAATTGATTACTTTCATAGAGCTACATGTAGTTTTATTCGTGGCATATACGACTTCATGCCTTTCACTACATCTGTGTATACAAATGCAACTTTTTAATTGCATGGTAGGTATATCCATCAGTTTGGCTTTGGCACAGACTGCAAGGGCTCTTAAAGTGCAACAAATTTGCTCATAATCCAAAACAGAATCCTTCTAAAATCTCATCCAAAATACAACCATGAGCTGTAATATCTAAAGGAAATATTAGGAGAGTATAATGAAGTGAGTAGCGTTTGTCATCTCAGCGTAGTCAAAAGGACACCTGCAAACTCTGCACGTGTTTCAGGCAGCCATTACAAAAACATCTGTACCAATCAGTGTCCTTGAGACAACAGTCACAGAACAAGACCCTACCAGGGACCATCTTACAATTTATCAGTGACACTAACACATGTCCAGGACTAGGAACATACCCAGGAGTGTTTACACATCTCGCAATACATCATCTCTAAAAACTCATCAATAGGTAAAACAAGACAATTCCAATAGGATTTCAGTATTATCCAATGAACTGGTACATTACTGAGTTCTAGTTTGAGGTTCATTGTAGAGACAGAAGACTGTTTTCTTTGTTTGCTGTCCACTTTCAGAGGTTATTAAATCTACCCATGTTATTTAGTCAATTTGTATCAATCCATACAAGCAATTTCTATCCATAAGAAACCTGTATGTTATCTAAAACAATTTCAAATTCAAAATCTTCATAACATTCTTTGGAAGTATTTTATAAACTCTGATTATTTTAGTATCTGATTTTTCTTAACATCCATTTAGTCATATTATAGGGCTCCTTGCTTCAATTAATACCTTTTTTTTTAATTATTGATTAACGTAGTTGTGAATCCATCAACAGAAGGCAGACTTACAGTTATGCCCTATAGGAAAGCTTTAAAGTAGTGGGACTATATTATGCAAATAATTCAAAAATATTTTTAAGCAGGCATTACTTCAGCATTTAGATATCGGCTAAAGTAGCTTTAATATGCAAGACAGGATGTTAGGTGCTTAGCTGATCCAAATGCCAGTCTATAGATTTGAAAGACTAAAGATCACATCACTAGGAGGTTGACAGAAGTGACACTTTGCAAAGTGCCAATGATTTATGCCAATGTCTTGCTTGATGATACTGTTATAGACAGCACTGTCATTACAAAGTCCCTAACGACTTCAGTCTACATTTATGGTGCACAAATTATAGGTGAGCCCAAAGATCGAAACCTTCCTGACTTTTAGATTTCAATGACCAAGTAATTCTCACTAGGTTCGCTTGTATGTTGCCTGATTCTTTACACTCCCTTTTTTGTTTCAGAACTGTAATTAAATCACACTAAGAAGGGCAAAATATACATTCATTCTATGGTACCAATATTTTTCAGCCTTATTTAGCAAACATCATGCAAAATACCTTAAGCTTTATAATCCAGCATTGAGCCACAATACAGCTCTGGCTTTTTCATAAACAGAAATGCTGCAGCCAGTTCTGCAAGGTATCACATGCTTCATGCAAGCTGCTTGGGTCCTCTGGTTCCCACTTATGTCCCCACTGCTGAGGGAAAGAGACTCTCCAGATCAGGAAGAACTACACCTCTACGCTAGAGTAAGCTTTCCATGGTGTTGTAGCCTGACCACCTAGGATCCTGGGATGTGCATAATGTTCTGTGTTTGTATATTTAAAACACTATTGCCATGCAACATTATTCCCCTTTTGTTCAGGACTGAAATGATTGCTGATCCTGAGGCAAATTGCAGTGTTTGGGGGTTTTATGCTCTTCAGTAGTTCTGTTACCTTAAGAAGGAAATCAGGGAACTAATTGCTTGACGCATTGGGAGCTCCCAGGTAATACTGACAGTATCAGAGGATATCAGTTTAAACCAGGAGAGAAATTAGTTTTTTATGGCTATTTAGAATGAAGGAGTAAACCTTCCTGGGCTAGGACTTCTGTTCTGACTGGCAAAACCAGCCACAAAGGAGAAAAGGAACAGCTGGAACTTTTGATAGATCTAGAAATTGTGGTATCGTAGACATGGAAGGAAGTTCCAGAAGCAAAGTAACCATAATATTTCACACCTCCCAAATGAAGTACTCTCTATTACTACCAGAGATATAATCTTCCTAAGGGAATAAACATTTTAAAACCTTGAATTGAATTCTGCAGGTTATTTTAAAATAAGTCAAACCTTTCTGTGTCCATTAAGCATCCTACTCCAGTGCCTAAGAGCTGCCTAAGTGCTGAACCAGAGTACATATGTCCTACTGTAGAAGCCATTCAGTCCAAATATGCTAGAAAACATCCAATTGCTTTGGTATTGTGGTTTGCTTTGTAACCACAAATCCTTCAGAAAAATAACAGCTTCAAATTGCACAATAAGATATATTCATGTCTGAGCTAGAACCTCCTTCAGTTTCCATGCCAGTAACTGCAATTCCCTGCTGGCTCAGAGGACAGAAATGTAAAACACAAAACCAGCCAAGCAAACATACAAGTGATGAATGTCCTTCTCAGTAAATTTTTGTGGTGCAGCTGTCAATATTCTGCAAATTGTTCACTCAAACAACATGTCATTCCAAAGTCAGATTAGAACTTATCCAGAAAGTTATCTGTCCAAAACATATTTTCTTGACTGCCCTGCATAAAGTTGGTGTGTGTCAAGCTTATTATTATCCATAGCAATGTTAAATACTGGGAATGATATGCCTGTTTAATCTGCAAGAGAAATGTATTCCCTAAAAGAAGCAGTATAAAAACAAGTGCACTGGTGTCTTTAGATACTCTTCAGGAAATGTACATAAAAGATAGTCATTCAGTCAGAGAAATATGCTCATTGATACGTAAAGATGTATCAAATAACAAATAACTTCAAAAATGCTTTGATTCAACAACCATCCCTTATACACAACTCTTCACTTTGAACAGGAATCTCAAACCGTGTGTTTCGAGAATGTTGCATTAGTATAGTTAATAGCATCATTTGTATGAAAATAAATACAAAAAATGTTAAGTAGCTATTCTTGTTAAATATATGTCAGTTTAATGCTGCCATTTAATAAGATGAATGAGTACTTACAGCATCCACAGTTTGTATTTTGTTTAATTTTTGAAAAACATGAAGTCACCATTTGAAATTCTTCAATCTCATATTCTGGTAACTTCATAAAAGGAAATTCTAGGCAGTTAAGTTAATCTTGGCAAGACTAAAAGCTTAAAAGAAGGCTGAAAAGACCATTGAAGGTCAGAATTTACATATTGATCAAACTGTAAGTTTATACTCTTGTAAACACGTAATTAACTTTGCTGTTATTGAATTTTGGTTCACAACCAATTTTATTAGTTATAGTTTCACCAGTAATTTCACTGGACTGAAGTGTGAGTGACAGGCATCCATAATAAGGTACAGTGCATACTAAGATGCTGCGTTTAAAAGGAGATATAAATCACCTGAACCATTTGTTATTTTGAATAAAATACCCTTCATAAAAACACTATTGGCAATAAAAATGAAGCCATATTCTAAGAATTATTGATTAGAAACTGAAATAAAGACTTGTATAAAAATTATGTTTCAAAGTTCAAAACCACTGAACCTTTCTTTATGCAATTTAATTTTGTAAGCTAATAATCATATTTTCATCAATAACACAGCTAAAACATCTTTTAACCCTTTGTTTTCTGATCACAAAATAACCTAGAAGTTGGTATAAATGTATCTGGGAGGTCGAGCCTCAAGTGTATTGAAGGGATGATTCCTGTCCAGGCAGCAAGCGAGTACATGGATGAACACGTTGCTACATACAAGAATTGCTCTAAAAGAGTTGATGAACAACCTGAGATCTGTTCTGATTTATGCATCAGCAACAGAAATGGTTGTTTATATTCCAGCTTGGTGAGCAAATGCAAGATTTGGTCCCTCAAATGGGAAGAGAATACATAGGAACCAACAGTGTCATCTGAAAGGACTATTCCTTTGCATCGTATTCCCAAAATTGCAACACAGCCGGGAACATTACAGTATGCAAATGAAGATCTCACATTTTTAATGATAACGGATAGTAAAAATGCTCAATCATAAGCCACTGATTTCAGTGGTCCTTTCACCTCAGGACAAAGAAAGAACAAAAGCCAAAGTTGCTTTTCAGTGTCTCTCTGCACTTGTAGCCTTCTGTGCATTTGGGGTTCCTGTGTCATGTTCCTGCGGGCAGACACATCATGAAACCACATCCTTAATGAATCTACATCCTTCTTATGGTATCTTATCTGTCCTTCTTATCTGTGTACCCTGGGACCTTGGTAGCCAGAAGCAGTAGGTTCTTCCTTCTTGCAGACTTGCATGCCAGGAACAAAAATCCCACACAGTTTGCAGTCAAATCTGACTGTGATGTCTTTTCCACTTATTTTGCCAAGCAAAAAGACCTGGACACAAGGAAGAAATTCAGGAGTCTGCACACATGCTCTAATGTCTAAAAGATATCTAAAACAAAGCTAGATTCAGACCTGAACTGTTGAAATTATACCTCCCAATAAAGTATGTCAAAATACTGCAAAATTTAAGATTATATTTAGCATTTCAGAAGTGACTATCACCAATCTCATCAGACTGCTGTGCCTTCAATACATATTATTCTCAGCCATCATCTCCATGTCAATACAGCCATCAGCAGTGAAGGCTTCACTCTGAGAAGGGATTTCCTGACTTCACTTGTTATAGCAGGACCCAGAAGCACGATATCATACAACACTCTGAAAAAAATGACAGGATCATTGACAGTATAAGCAAAGAAATTTTGTGTTTAGTGGCAAAATGGAGCTGGTTGAAATGTGGTTTGTTTCTGTTGAAGACAGGTAAGTTTACGCTTCAAGGGAATGTGTTGCTGGATAAATGTCTACTGAAAAAAAAATAAAAAACCACAAGTTTTGTGGCCTATCATTAGACAAAGCTAACCAGAAATGGCAATGTCTCCTGGCATTCTTCTGGCAACACACTCTGTAGATGCAGAGAGGGGGTGTGTTTAGTGAGACTTCAGTTCCAAGGTATGAGCTGTTTGCTTGTGGCTTCAGTGGTGGCAGCAGGAGTAGGCTTCTTGTTGTTTTAGCATTTAGTTTTAACAAATCACTGTGTCCACAAGCCACTGTCAATAAATCTCTTATTTATTTTCTTTACTACAGAAAAAAAAATGTGGTATCACATTACATCAACTACTTGGTACCAACTCATGATGTGAGAGTGCTTCATAGGTGAAGAATGGGACCCAGTGTAACAAGCTCTTCTGAATCTCTCTAGAGAGGGAGAGAAGGCAATGGAGGTAGCTAGTGGCACACTGGCATCTGGGAAAGATCTGAACTTAGTCCAGCAAACCCACTTAAATTTTTTTGAGTGAGTCTTATCTGTGTAAATTAAGGAACAACTGCTGTAATTCCTTGCTTCATGTTATATGCCTCACAATCACCTCAGTGGTACATACCCTATATTCTGAGGATACTAGAAGGCATCAGGCCTTTCTCCTGCCTGGTGGAGTGTGTGTAACACTGTTAAAAATGCCTTGGAAGGAACTTACCCCATATTTATGCCTCCAGCACAAAAGTCTTATGCACGGGGCTGTGCTGTGTCTTTTAAGCTTCATTTTCTCTTTTTCTTTCTATTAGAATCAACAATAGATGGCAGTAGCCAAAGGGAAAGGTTTTATTTGAAAGTTCTATGAAGTTGCAAGACCTGGGAATTTTATTACTTTATTTTTACAAAATTTGCGGTTAAATTCTGTGTTTGAAAACCACCAAGTGACTTCAGAGGAACCAGAAGGGATATCAGGGGGCTAAATCTGGTTCTTAATCATTAAAATATTATGTAAAAGAACATGAATAGAAACAAAGGCAAGAGAGTCTCCACTTCCATATCAATGTTCCAGATACTTTGCATTCATACAGAGCAGAGTTCATGAACTCTCTCTAACCGTGTTAACAATCCTCTGGGTTTCTAAAGGAGCAGCAGGGGTTGGGATGAGAAGTCTCCCCATATACATCAATAACATCAGTCTTGACATACTGATTGGATTTCCAGGGGGTTCTTTGCTAACTGTGCCTGCTAAATACTCTGCACCACTCAGCAGTGGTAGTTCAGTATGCCTCGCAGGGAGAAAAAAATGTCTGAAGTCTGTAGTCGAAAACAAAGTGTGCATCAGTGGCAAGTGATTTCTTGTGCAAGAGCAAGTCAGCACACAGACATTTTAAATGCATTTTTCTCAGTGACTGTTGTCAGTTGGAGTGTCTTGAATGGATATTTTTACAGAAATTAGGCACAGTAATGTTTTGCACAGCACATTTTATTTTTCACAAGACACATGTAGATAAAGTTAAGCATGTCTTCATTTGGAAATCAGAGAAGTACAGCAGTCTCTACTCTGCAAAGGAGAACCATGTAACTGATCATAGCTAGCACACTGTTAGTTTTGAGAAAGTAAAATAAAACCAGTGTCAGAATTGTGCCAGATGAAGGACCCACATAGCTCAGTTCAGTCTTGTCTGGCACTTAATGATTGGAGAATATTATCAGAACAGGACAAGCATGTTTTTACTCAGTAAAAACCTTTAGTACCCAGAAATCCATGCTATAAGGACACTCTATGAACCTACATCTTTTTTATGGAATTATTCGTGATGGACTTTTCACCATGATTTTTTACTAACTGTTTTTTGAATGGGTTTATAAGTTTTTTAGTTGGGAGCTTGCATTCAGAATGACATTATCATCTTCAGTTGGTGACATGTTGGCATGCCAGTTTCTATCAAAAAAGAGTCAACCCCTTAGAAGATTCAACTTTAATATAACAACTACTTCAACTTCATAAACTTTTTCACTGAGTCATCTTGCAATGTAAACATTTTTTCATAATGGAAAAACAACTGTGTGCTGAAATCTGGCATTTTGACAGAGTTTTCCATGGTGATTCAAAAAATTTTCTGAAAAATAAGTCTTGAAAATAATTTTGAAACTTTCTAGTTCTGAATTGGAAAAAAAGAAAAAAAAAGTAGATTTCATAGACTTATATATTGCAAATCCTACTAATATAAAAGAAAATATTACAAAATAGCAGTAGTATTATATCTGGTTTATGTACTTTGAAACTACATGTATGTACTTCCTAACTCTGTATAAAATCTAGTATTAAAAATCCAAAAGATGGCAACAAATATAATCTGTTCTAAGCAATAAATTTTATTTTGTGACATTTTCACAAAGTTGAAAGCAAGGCAAAACCTCTCTGAGCCTGTGATTAAGCACGAAACAAAATCAAGTGCAGATGGATTTATTGAAGATGATGTTTTTGTAGCTGATATGAAATTTTATGCTGGACTACTTAATGTGAGAAATATATCAATAAACTAGCATGAGCTAAATAGAAGACCACTGAAAAGATTAGGGCTGGAACGGTTGTCTGGTGAGAACTGGGCTTCTTCAGCCTTTGGGAGGACATAAGGGCAGTCGCTCAGGCCCTCAGTACCTACAGGGAAGTTGCTGAGAAAATGGAGGCAGATTCTTCACTGAGGTGTGTGGCAGCAGTAAGAGGAGCAATGGTTATGAACTGAAACAAGAGGTTCAGCATGGATATCAGAAAAAAGTCTTTTTCACAATATGGAGAAGTGAATACTGGAAGTCACTGTTCACCGAGGTTGTGCCATCACCACCTGGCAGACTTTTCAAGACCCAGGTGGATAAAGCTTTGAACCACCTGATCTGCTTTCACAGCTGACATTGCTCCAAGCAGGAGGTTGCACTGGTGCCTGCCTGTGGTCCCTTTCAGCCTCAGCTTTCCCATGATTCTGTGATTCTACATGTATCCATGGTACCAACGGGATATTATACAACACAGATGCTCCATCAGCTCACTCTACTAAGCACAGGCTGCCTCCCACACATACATGGCAGCATCGTGAAGTGCAGTTGGTCGAGCTGTGAGGGGAAATTGCCTTGTATCTTCCACACCTTCAGTAGAAATGCCCCAAGAAAGTGGGACTACAGATTGCAGCCACATGCCCGAGGTGTCCTGGCCTGTTCGGGTGTGTAAAGGTTGAAACAGGCCCACATGTGTACACCTTCTCCACCCTCCACTCTTTCCCTGAAGAAGCTGGATTTCATGCATCGGTGCTGAACTGAAGAAGGCTGTGACAGGGTTAGAGATGGAAACACCTGCGGCTCAGCTGTGATCAGGAGAACAGTCGTGACAGTGCAGACATTGGCCTGATAAAGGAGACAGGTCTGCAAAGGGAAACCTGAAGCATTCCAGCACATAAGCAACTCTGCCCTTTCCTCCAGGCTCTTCACAAACTCTGGAGTTTCAAATCTTGAGCCTGCAAGAAGCACCTTACTGGCTCAATTCCTGCAATCATAAGGACAGCTAAGGACATCAGGGTGGTCCTAGGTAACCCTAAGAGCTCACCTGCTTCAAAGCTCTTGAGCAGTATTTTCTTTTATCATGTGCATTTAATCCATCCTCATTTCTCCCAAGCATGACAATGACAGGGTAGAAATGCACCTCTGCAGTCTCCTCCTTGATTTGCAGTGCAACTCTCTGAGCTACTTGCTAGAATCTGATCAAATGCAGGGATTTCCACTTTGCTTTGCCTTAAGTCCTTATCTAAACAAACAGAAACAAACCTTAAGCAAAAAGTGTAGTCCTCAGGCTCTGGGTGACTACAGTGAATTGACTGTACCCATGCGAAATGTTGTCATAACAAAACAGGTGTTATATTGTAATTATGCTAAGTATCCTAACAAACAAGGTTTGTTTGGCACAATTCACCCAAAGTCTTCAGGGAACTTACAAAATTTATTTATAAGCGAGAGAGAAAAAATATTCTCTTTTTAGCTAAGGCAGTGTGGAAAAATGGAAGCCAACCATATGCATCCTACTTGTGATGGCAAAAAGGCCTGTTTAAACAGAGGGAGATCCTCCTAGGCACTTCTGCAAAAAGGAATGGCCTCCATTACCTACCAGGTCTTCTGCCACACAGCCTGGCTGCAAACTGATTCTCCTAACTTTAAACAACAGTGGAGAAGACGAATAACTCGGGGTGGGGGGGCAGGTGGCAGGGAGGAATCTAACTTCATCGTGGTGAGTCTGGGCAGATTTTGTTTCATGCAGGTTTGGGGTAACTCAGTGATAGAGTCTATGAAATAGGTGACCAAAAGAAATTTTATGGAGGAAGAAGCATTGTTGGGAGATATGGAATAAAGTATTTGCAGGTAAAATATGTAACAGGAAAAAGAAGGAATAAAGAAATTTACCAGCTCAGGGGCAAAGGTCAGTGATGTAGAGAGATACATTCATGTTTGTATGTTTTCTTACAGTTAAAACCCAAAATGTACTCAGCAGCATATAATCATAAATCCTGACTGTATCGGACAAGTGTTTTTCATTGTTCAATCACCTTCCACCAGTGAGAGTGCTGACAGCTTTTGTAACAGGTGGCACTTGCGCTATTATGTGCTACTAAAGAGTGAAATGGTATGGGCTGTCATCCTATTCCCAAGTATCATGCCTTAAATATAAAAGAGCTTTCAGCATCTGACTCAAACTGGCAGTGTGGTCTTCCATCATAGAATGTGAATACAAAAATGTTATGAACTAAGCTTAAATAAGGAGATTTTTATAGATGATTTGTAGGTCTGTATGTCCAAGGTAAAATTCTAGCTCTTCTGAAATCAATGACAAAGTTCATACCAACTGTAATAGAGCCAAGTTTTACTGAATTTTTTTAAAGCCATGCATTTTTAAATGTCAGAAATAATGCATTCAGGAAACATTAGTGCCTTTGTTCAGCTGAAAGTAGGAACCTTGCTCACAAAAGATTTGGCTCTTCTTCCAGCTTAGCTGGTTTCTGGATGTGCTTTGCTGCCTCCTACACATCACACAACAGTGTTGAAACTGGCAGAGAACATGATCTTTCTTTCCCTCCTGAAAGCTTTGCCTGCCAATCCTGGTGAGCCCAAGGTAACAGCTGGGATCTCAAAAAACACAGTGCTGATGTAGATTCAGTCAGTAGTACTCAGGTTATTGGATGCTCAGGAGTGGGTTGCTGGAGCATGGCTAGAATAGTGTTGGATCTGTTCCTATGTATGGGTTTGTATTTGCTCTCGCGGGGTAGTTCCCTTGTCATGCAAGAAATGCTGACATCGCCAACAGTGTCTGTGGGTAAAATACCAGCTGAATTAGAGTCATTAAAGCCAGACATATCTTTTTAGGGTCAAGGAGGCAAGGAAATGCAATTCACACTTATGGATGAGTGAGCACATAAATTATAGTATTTAACTAATTGCTTACCTTACAAAGATAAATTGGACAAGGCTTTCCCAGAAAACAGAGACATTTTGGACATGTTTGTCTATGGGGACACTTTCCAAGTCCTCACTCAAAGCACTGCCACAAGGTCATTTCTCATTACTTAAACTTTCTGGACTATTTCAAACTGTTTAATGGACCCAGTGTATACAGTGTCTCTCTCTACAGCAAGGATAGAACAACTCCCTGCAGATCCCTAAGAGATGCAGTAGATTCTCTACAGCATGGGCAACAGCCTTGTGGACTGGCAAAGGAACAGTTAAGAACCATGAGCTCTTGTTTGACCTCTAGTAAAAGAAACTGGGTGTTCCCCATCCAGTCCAGCCTGGGGATACACTGTGAGACGCTAAGCCAGCTATATGTGGCTGTATTTCCCTAAAATATTTGTATTTCTCCAAAAATAGTGAATTTCCATGTTTTTATGGACCTGCCCCAGATGACATGAGTCAGGAGCTTGTATTTTATTTTGACAGAAACAGAGCATGAGAAATTATTTACTCTAGAAGGTGATGTGCAGTAAAGGGTATGAACCAGAACTACTTAACCCCAGGAAGAAAGTATGAAGTCATAAGTTCTGCATTTAGAAGAAGAAAAAAAGCTACAGGAATCAAAGACTTCGTCTGTGAACAGAGGATGCCTGCCAGAACCAGAAATAGTTCTGTTGCCTAATGCTTTCTTTCTTCAGGTTCAGAAACCCCGGAGGTGTCTTGGGGAGTGGGTGGAGTTGCAGTGTTTTAACCAAATATTTTAGAATTTTATTAATGTGAAGGTTTGCAAATGCCTGCAATTCTCACCAGTGAGCATCTGCATTCAGCTGTCCTGGATTTTAATGAGATGGTGAAGAACATTATTTATGTATGTGGCTGTTCTTTCGGCCTGTAACAGGGTTTAGCAAGGTTAACATTATGTTCACATTTAGATTTTAATGTTTGGCTTTCTGGAAAGAAAAAGTAAGTAAGAGAAATACAATGCATCAAAGGGGATCAGAAGAACACTTGGAAATTAAAGGAGTGATTTGCAAATGTGGAGCTCTTGGAGCAATGAGTAGGGCTAGCCAGGAAAGACAAGGGACATGGTATTTCATACCCAGAGACTTCATTTCAGGTCCCAGACTCACAGAAAGCAGTGATTTACTCCCATAGTTAGGAATAGTTGAAAACTGAAGTGAACTTTTAAAACCTTTTTCCTTTCAAGAGAAAACCAGGTCAATCACAGTTCTTAGAAAGAACAAATGCTTACTGTCTGGGAACTTCTTTATTAGGGCATATAGTTTGTTCATGGCCCCAGTCCAGGTCTGACTGGAGCTCAGTCCCTGCAAGAGAGCTGCCTGTGCATTGATGCCTCCCTCAGAGAAGCACTGTGTCGGCTCAGGAGAAGAGAACTGCTACAGAGATATCACTTGCAGCCCAAAGACAGCAGCTCATTCCCAGGAAGCAAACTGAGTGCCACTGTTCAGATTTCTGGCTATAAATACCAGGAAGCTTTCTGAGCATGGACTGGTAGTTTGTCTGTATCCTGAACTGATATTTAGTGCTCCTTCAGCATGCTTAGAAGTGGGAAGATAGCAATTCCATACATGAATCCTACGCTGAACTTCAGCTCCCTTTATAGCTATGGTCAAGTTACATGTCTTTTCCGCCCCAGTTTTATTCCTCCCTCAAAATCCACTCCCACTATTGAATCTGGTGCAGTACTCCTCTCCTGCTCCCAGGGGAGGACTTGGCATTCAAAAGGAAGTACACTGTGAAATCAATCAGCACACAAGCATTCATTTGCTGTATACAGCCCTTTCTCTGGTCAGTTATCTGTTCTGTTTTGGGGTAGAGAATGGTTTTACCCCCTGCTCAGCAGCTGGTTGCTGAAAAGTCATTACCCCTCTCAGCTCATCTTTTCCCTTCTCCTGTGGGCAGTCTGAACAACTCAGTCACCAACATGTGACACTCCAGCAGATGTGCCAGGGACTCCCTCTCTTATGACCATTAGTAGGGTCTGGTCAGACTTGCAAGATCGGGCAGCAGCATTTGTTGAATGGTCCTCAGAAGCTGTCTTTCCAGTTCCTCCTCAGCTCCTCAGGAATGTGGTGTCACAGCTGGGGAAAGACACAAGGCATGCCAGGCCAGGGCTGTTATGCAGTCCCTCTCCTGTAAATGCAAAGGCCATCTTGTCTGTGAAGATATTTGAATAACATTTTTCCCCTGTGCCAGATTGCAAGCTGTATGTCATGCTGTCAGTGCTAGCAATCAGCCTGATTGTTGCAGACTTGACAAACACACTTATTTTTAGAACTGCTGGATATTACACATTGCACTAGATCTCTCTTTCATGTTAAATACTTTAATCTTCTGCTGGAGTTTCTTATTGGACATCTGCCCAGAATATAAAGACTGATCTTTCTTTTTTTTCCTCTCTCTTTGATAAAGTGTCAGAGCCTCACTGAAAGGTGTAGATGGCAGTCAAAGTATCTCAGCTGAAGTCATGCCTCTCCCACCTCTCATCCAAATTATAAGTAGGGCTTATTGGCAGTATGTTGAAATAACTTTACCTTGGGATAATAGCCTTTTGCTTATCTCCCATCTATCTGTCACACTGTCTAACTTCTGTATTAACAGAATCTACCTTTGGGCAGCTCACACAGTACAGTAACTGTCATTCTGTCCTCACTCCTGGGTATTTAATGTAAACTGAACTAAAGTATGTTGAAGGTGTACCAGGAAAGACAGTCATTTTTCCATCTCACTCCCCGGCAAAGTGAGAGGTAGCCAAAAGAGTGGCCCTGCAGCACTGCAGATGTGAAGTAGCACAGTACGTATCATTACAGAAGAAACATTTTCTGCCTCAGGGGTCTATTAGTAATTTTGACAGCAAAGGCACTCTAATCCCAGGCAGAAGAAAACAAGGATAAAATAAAATGGGACCTAGTGAGTTCCAAAAATTAAGCCTCAGCTGAGATACCCTTGCCCTGCCATCAAACCAGAGATTGCTGCAGACTACATTCTGGACTGTAGGACTCAATATTGCCTGACTGCAATGGTTGGTAGTAAGAAGTGAGAGTTGAAAAGATGGGAAAGTTCACTTGAAAGGCTCATTTCTTTCATCCCAAATGTAAGGCTGGGTGACAAATGGCCCACAAGGACAATGTACTCTGAGAAGCCGACACCACATGAGGCATGTGAGCACCTCCTTGACTAGCATGCTTCCCCCTCACTGCAGGAGATTCTATCCAAACACAAGAGGAGGCAGACAGAAGCTGACACAACAACAAAACCTTGCTGGAGACCCAAGATTAGCCATCTATGAGAAGTAAAGATCCCAGCAGCTCAGTGTCCTCCTCTCCAGGCTCACTGTTCCTTTGCACTGTGCCACAAGATGGATCTTTGTCCTCTCTGAAATTAAAAAAAAAAAAAAAATTAAAAAGATAAAGTAGATCACTTAAGAATAAGTCAAGATCCTTATGACTATCTTCCATAAATTACTTTTTCTCCATATTTTCAGATATTATTTCTGCTCTCATTTTTTCTAAATGGCATTCACCTATTGTTCTTTTTTTGATCCATGGCCTCATTCGATGGGATTTGGAGTATATACTTTTGATCCCTCTTTATTGATTTGAATTTTAAAAGGGAGATATGTATAAGAAATCAGTGACATTTGAGAGAAAATATAAACCTATCATGTTCAAGACAGTCTAAAAATCTAGGCAAAAAGTATCAAAACATGATATAGCTTTTCCCCAGGGTAGAATATGTCCAGTTCTTCAAAGAGGAAATGTGTGGAAAACTTCTGCAGAAGGAATCTTTATACCTTTACAGGTGCAAAGCTAGAACCTCCTAAGCCTTAGTGCACTCAATAGTATTCAAAATGCACCATAAACATATCTGTTCCTTCTAGCCTGCTGTCCAGCTGATCCAGCTGGGACACAAACTGATAAGGACATGCTTGGCAGCCAAGCTCCACACAGAACAAATACCAGTGCATTGCCTCATGAGCAAGTGTGAGAAAAGGTAGGAGTGCTGCAAACAACACGGAACTGGCCTGAGGCAGTTCAGCTTGTTAGCAGAGAGAGAGTGGAGCAATCCTGAAACAGATGTAACCAACACCCTTCATCCTTAATCCCTGCACTGTTCTCATGTCAGGAGAGCCTAGGCAATATGAGGATGTCAACTGCTGTCAATGTCCCGTCCATGAGAAAACAGGATATGTGGCAAACCCCCAAGCATGGCTTGGTTTTATGGTCCCGCAAGTTAGTGTAGTACTGGAGAGACACTTGCTTTCCAGCTACTGATCTCAGTTACTTTTTTTTTTGGTTTAGGTGACAGGTGGGGATTAGTGTAGCTAACCAATATGCTTAATCTCTAGAGAGCAGGAAACATTTTATGCCACTCAACAAGAGGCTTTATGGATGCTAGAGGTCAAATTCACAATGATATCTTAAAACATAAATCCTGTTGGGATACTTGACTTCTGTCTGGCCTTAGTGGGAGTTTAGTCACTGAAGCATTAAACCTTAAATACCTTTGTGAAACTGAGCCTGGACAGCTAACATTTAAACTATCTCTTGAAGAGTCAAGAACCCCTACTACAGTTGTAAAACTGGAACAGATTATGACTGTTTACACAGTGACTCAATAATTGGGCAAGTAGCAAGACAGGTACTTGCTGTAGAAAAACTGGTGACAAGCTTGTACTTTTGAGCATAACATTGGCCTTTTCCCCCTAACTGCATAGCAGGGAAACTGTTTAGTGAGTGATATACTTGCAGTCACAGACCTTGAGCGTCTAATACACCACTAACTCTGTTTAGATGGAATGGTGTTCGAGAAACTGAATTTTATGTCAGACCTGTCAATAATTCCACAACACTGACATTTTTCCACATTTATTAGCAGAGTGCATCTCTCATATACCACAGGCATTACTTTAAAAGGTTTGATATGTCATCTCACCTGCAGGAAAAAAATGAGCCTTGAATTTCACTTTGAAATGAGGGTGTCCAATATGTGTCAAAACATGTTGTCTCTTTTATTAATTCCCTCCCACAAGTATTTCAATGACCATGTTTTAAACTAAAATTCAACAGTGAAGCATCTTGGAATAAGGAATCGCCAGTACCTGCAAGAGCACTGTCTCTTTAAGGCCTTGCATTCTGCCTCAATTAACATTCCAATTTTATTGCAGGTACCTGGTCTGAAGAGAGTCAGTAGCCACTGGGTGTAGCATAAATTGTTGGCCTTCAGCAAAATGAACAGCTGAAACACATGCAGTACCTGACCATGCTTGTTAGGCTATTTGCTCCTTTAATCACGGCTTCACTCATGAATGCCTGCTATTCAATTATCTTCCAAACCTTCATCATGTCACTAGACAATAAAACCTGACAAGACAGGTATTACTGTGGTAAGGTCATCTGATATCTAGAAGTGTCTCATTATTCCCTTCAGCGATTAGCTACAATTACTGCTTTAACCCAACTATTTAAGGCTGCAGCTAAGGGTTTTAAATATTCCTCACAGGATATCTTACCAGCTAGAGAAGAGTTTGTGGAGGAACACCAGCATTTCCCAGATGACTGTCCCTGGAGTAGCAGCAATACCAGAGAGGGTGCTCCCAAAAATGTTCAGATCCCCAGTTCCCTTCCCAAGAGATAACTCTCATTAGACAAAAGGTAGGCAGCCTGCATCTTGCCTGTCCTGGTTGCAAGTGATATCAGGGATAGGAAGGATCCATGTGCAAGACCAGTCTTTCTTGCCCTAATCACCCCAGGCAGGGCTGATGGCATAGTTAGAGCCCAGAGATTCACCTGGAGCACTCAAAACATCTGCCACAGGTGGTGCCCCAGAAGCACCAGTATATGTAGGCTATGTTGGCCCCAAGGAAGTCATGTTGCCCCTCTCTGGTAACACAGGTATGCCTGGTCCCAAAGTTACTGCAGTTTCTGTATTTCAGTTAGGAATTTTTTATTTATATTTAAGATTTGGCCATCTTGTTTGTTAAACCAATGCCATCCTATCCTAACAAAGCCTCTTCAACCAGTTTAGAACCAGAACATGTTTTCTCTCCTGATGCCTGAAAAAGCAAGTTGCAAGACTTAGAACCAATAAAAGATTACATGATCCCATGTTCCTTGAGTTCGGGTAAATTAGATAACTTCCTGAATCCCAATTCTTTGTGTCCTTCCGGCCACGCCATTTATGGTGAGCAATAGGCAACCGAGAGTTCCCTCCAGGAAAAGAGTCCTACAGGCAAGAAGAGATGAGGGAGGCAGGGCTGGCATTGATGCAGTAGGAATGCTGATTGTTGAGAAGAAGGTAGGGCAGACCCAGGGTTTAACATTTCTCAGTAAATCTAAATTACATCCAGGATCAAACTAAGGCTGTTTCTCTCCCTTTCACCCTGCCCAACCTAAGTCCAACTCTAGTGAAGGGGAGAATTTATCCTGATCTTTGAATTCAAAGGCAAGACACACATTTCACAGCAGTGCTGTGAGAGGTGGAAATAATACCTATATAAAGTAAACAAGAACAGCCAGCCTTTCACTGGGGGAACGGCTGTTTTACAGGCACATTGCCAATTGAAACCTCTCTCCCACTGTGGCTCAGAGTGGCACCAGTATTTATGAGAATTTCCACATTGTATTCAACATGACAAGCTAATAACCACAGCTGGCACTGCCGCTGGCAAAGTCAGCAGTTACTTCAAGCAGATGACTGCTAGAAATGGACAAGATAGCTTTTGCATTATCTACCAGCAGAACCCTGAAAAGTCAAGTAAGGGGATATGGCAGATGTCCCACCCCAGTGGCATGGGAGTAGCAAACCTGGCTCTCCAGGACTCACCTCCATTCCAGCCCTTCTTTCGACCTTCCCCATCCAGCAGCAGGACGAGCCCAGTCCTCCAACCTTGGGACTGTAAAATTCAATCCTGCCAACACTGCTGAAAGCTTTGAGCTGGCCCTACAGAGAACACCGCTCACTGCAAGGGAATGAGTTGACAATCTTGTTTCTTGTGGTACAATGAAAACTTATTTAAATAAAATTCTGATTAAGACAGAAAGGCATGGACTTGATTCACAGCAGGCAAAGCTGAAAACTGCTTGCTACATGCCGTTAAATTACCAATTTCTACCATTTTATTTTTAAAGCAGTGTGCTGTTTCTTTGAACTGGGAACAATATGGCGTGCACATCATTTTGGGTAATGTCTATGCAAGGTCAATTTGATTATTTGATGTTATTGAGCCTAAAGTAAGAAACATGGAGTATTTTTTTTCCTCCCTAGCTTAGGAGTGTCTTTTGCTATGTGAAAATCAATGACCCTACGGCAGCAAAAGATCTGTTTTGATGTGCAAATGGTAAAGCAAAGTGGCCCACCCCACCAAAAGGATCATGTAGAGTTCACCAGTCATTGTCCTATGCCAGGGGCATATCAATGAGGTAAAACAAACTTTGTAGCTCTCTTGTGTGTTCTTCCCATTTAAGTCATAATTGCTACAGGGCACAGTTAGAATTTGCAGATCATTGCTTTCTGTCTTAGTTACAGAGGACCTGTTACACGTACCAGGCACAGCTGGCTGAAGTTCTCTTAAACAAACATTAAGGTAGTCTATGACAATAAACCAAAACATTAATTTAATGCCAAGTATTAATAATTTGGCTCCTTTGGCCATATTTCCTTCTAAACCTTAATCAGCTAATCAGCTAGCAAATTTTCAGTTGCCTGGCTGTGACTATTCTCATATTAGGCCATGCAGCTATGTTGTAGCTGATCATTTCAAATGATTTCCATTTCTTACTGGTATAAGCATGTTAGCAATCCTGAAACAAGTACCCAAATGTACTTCATGTGGATAGTTGTAACAGGAACACTAGAACTTCCATGGAAAATGGCTATAAATAGAACCAGATAAAGAAAACGCAGTTACAGGAATTCAAATTTATTCATCCCTTAAGCTCTTTTGCTGGATCTTCTTGAAAGAAATGTTTGATCTCCCATCAGATAGCCTAGCTATCAGTTTGGGACACTCTATCAGCTTGCATCACTTGAGAACCTGGTCTTTTTTGTATTGTCTGTGTTCAGCTAGTCATAGAAAACTTGTCTAATACAGATCAGATGAATGTGTAGCATATATTAACCACCATAACTATTGTGTTTGTTTTCACTACCCAGACAGAGAATTAATTGCACTGATTTTTAGGAATCTACATTATAGATGAGGATGCACTGCACAGCACAGATGAGTTTGCATCATTGTGAGAATGAGCAATCAGCCATTTTAGAGCATCTCTTTGAAGATCATCGCTGGCCTTCTGTAATGATAAAAGCTTAAATGTGTAGCTATGAGAATTTTCAGTGAAATCAACTTCCTTCAGCAATGACCTCTTTTAAGGGATTTACCTATATTAGTGACATTACCTTCCTCTGCAGACAGGGCAGTGGTAGCCCACTGTCACTATTCTGCTGCAATTCCATATTAGGCTGTGATGGGGAGCAGTCAGACCTGTCAGCTGCAGCCCAGATAAGCTTTCATGTTCAAATCATGTTAGATCATTCACCCGTTATACCCTGGGTTACCTAAATAACACAGATAACATTCCGGACAAATCTAAGACAGGTGAATTAAGAAGTGCTATGTTGAAACTGTTCCCACTCATCAGGGGTTTTTTTACTGGATTTTGGGGAGTATCTGGACGTCCCTTCTCAGGTACATGGCATTGTTATCTTTCTGCCCCCCAGACCTTTTCTCCAAATAATCTTACGCAGCTGTGTGTGCAAAATGCCACTTATTCCACACCATCTGGTAGCATGCAGCTATGTGTCCATCATTACCCAGCAAACCGTCTTTTCCTCACCAAAATGTCCCTCCTCTTGTTTGAGATAACAGACAGATGGAGCGATGAGAGCAAAAAGTTGATGTAGGAAAGCAGAAAAGGTGAGGTAAAAACAGGTGAACAGGTGACTTTGCCAATGCATTAGTCTATTGGCCTTGAGGTCAATAGGGCATTACAAAGCCTCCAGGTCCTACTAGATACCTGGATGCAGGTCACTACTTAATGAGAAAAATTGTCTTCAACTGAATGTGCTATGGCTTCTCCTCTTCACCACGTGCATCTATACAGTAGCGGCAGTGGATATGAGTGGACTATTTCAGTTATTTAGTTTCTGTGGCCAGGTATTTAGCCATTATGAAACTTGTGTTTGCTGTACCTGGACTTTCTATTTGGTCATTTGAGTCACTTGAACTGGCTGAAGGGTGCTGAGTTTCCAAAACATGCTGCAATCAAATTCATTCAACTCAATATGGATAAGGATTACTGTATTCTTTATTATAGCAGCCCTTCAGTGGGACTCTGAAGTTCTAAGTGACTCACAGCTACATACGACGCTTATATATAGCTAGTGAGACTTGGGTTACTATAATAAGCCATTGGGGAAATCATTTATTGCATGTAATTAAGATGTTGGTTAACCATGACACCCGGAATGAGCATTAGAACAAAGACACTTTGCTAAATCTGTTGCTGTATTGCAAGTCATCAAGATATCAGTTTGATTGACAGATCAGATAATCTCTTTAGTAATCCTCTGAATTCTAAACACAGAAACCCGTAACTCATCATAAGATAAGAATATGCTGTGTTTATACTCTACAGTGATGGGGGACGGCGTTTCATTTGGCTGGGTTCATCAACTCACTGCATAAGGTTCTTAGAACATCTCTATTTCAAAATAAAGTTTAACTTTACTGACGTCAGGCTTATCCTTTACTGTCAATGACACACTCTTGCTGAGGTTCCGCTCGCTGGTTTGGGGTTTTTTTTACAAGGCACTAACAGTGTAATAAAGATTAATTAGTGTAAGTTATAGTGTCTGAAGTGTATACATTCAAGCTGTTAAATGTGTCAATGGAGATCCATTATGACAGCAACAGGCATTTTATTCTCAATAGGGATTGCTCTATTTGCCAGTATGAGATGTGTTTTCTTTATTAAGACAAAACCAGTGAGAAGAGCCCAGATTTGAATACCGCTGAAATAAAAGCCTTGCTTTACACAGCATGATAAGCCTTGATTTTGTAAACACTATTACTTTGCTTTCATTATATATTCCTGCTGGTATTATTTCATGGCATCAGCTCTTTTACAGGCTTTTATTTGTCATCATACAAAATCAGGCCAACAGAACATGCTTAGCGCTTCATAGCTTAGAAAAAACCAAAATCAACATGGTGATTTATGAAGGACAAGTACTTGAATTTCAAATGGAATCTGTGTATCCGTATAAATATCCTCCCAGGTCTAAATGACCCATCAGATGAAAAAGGTTAAAGCTCACTGAATTTCCGCAGGCAATAACACACAAGGGAGTGCTGTGGCTAACAGCACATCTGTATGCTTGCACATCCCACAGTCCATTTAAACAGGCATCCACTCTCGCTACTGGATCAGAGAGATGATTACCAGTGCAAAGCCCAAATCCACCTGTGTCTATGTAACAAACACTAGTAGCAAATGCATTGCTTGGATCATTTTGAGTACAGTTGTTAAAATTCAGTGCTTGATGTGTTTTCCAGAAAGGCCATCAGTTACATTGGATGGACAAGTCCCCACTAGGCTGAGATGGGTACAGTTGAAGGCATTTCCAAATCCCCCACAACAGTCTGGTTCCAGTGTGGAATTCCAGCCAAATGGAATAAACAGCTCCAATTCCCCGGTTGTCACACTAGACCGTTCTCCTTTGTGTTTCTAAAAGGAATACTTTTCCCATACACATTTAGACATTGTTTCTCAACATCATTTTACAAACTTGGGATTTTACACAGCAATCTTCTGTGCATGGCATTTCCTGAATTTTGTGGGATTGCATCTGCATCTGCCTTTACAGAAAAACATTCAAACATCAAAATTAGATATCATTTTCTCTGGGGTACTTCAGTTTGCTCGCTTGCTTGCTTGTTTTTAAGTTGTAGCATGTAAGAAGGTTCATTGTCTCGCTTTTCTATGACTGAAAGTTAGATAAAAGAATTTTCCTCAAAATTTCAGCAGGAAAAAAAGTTCTTTTATGGGCAGAGATCAAGCATCAAAGCTTTCACCACTAAAGAAGCTTGGAAGGAATTTACAAGTATTTGAAATTGAGGGGGAAAAACCAATCACGCCAAGAGTGAACTTCCCTGACACCCAGTGAAATGCCATTCCTGCCTCTCTCCCTACCATGGCCTCCAGTTAAACCAAATTTCAACTTTTTCAAAGCAACATGAGTAGGTTCAAGGCTAGGTCTGCCACTCACCTTTTGCTGGCTTTCTTCTAGCTGTCTCATTCACATTCACCATAATACAACAGAAAGTGAGGAGGGAGACATGGGGATAGGAAAGATCTCTCCTTCTTCTCCTAAGTGTAAGTGAATGTCCCTGCTGAACCTCCAACCAAGAAATGCTGACCTCATCAACTCTGATGGACAACTCATAGTCCAAGGGGACTTTTCAGGTAACTTGAGGGGTTCACCACACCCTGTCTGCCTGAAGTCTTTTTCTCTTTCAATGGTGCTGGCACAGGGTCTCAGCTGCCACCTGAGGACCCAGCTGTCACTGAAGCAACAGGATAGCTGTTCGCAGCTTTTCTTTGATCCAGAAATCTAGAGTAATGCCTGTGCTTAGCTTTATACACCTGGGACAGAATCACAAGTGCGTACAACGTCAGAGCCTGAACAAGTAGTAATATCAGGCAGCACACCAAAAACTATTTACCAATACTTCCAAGGATTGAACTATTAGTGAACTATGCCTCAAGAGAGCCATGAAAACCCATGTTTTCATTTTCCATATATCACGGTTGGACATACATCACGGACTGTGATTTGCTTATTTGATTAAGATCTCAAGATTAAAGCTGGATAAGGAAGAAAACCCTTTCCACAAAACCTTCACTTTCACAGAAACAAAGAGATTATTGAGCCCAGTGTGTAATGGAATCATAATTTTCTGAAATAACATAAAGTGTCAGGGCAACCCACCCCACAGGAGCACAGACATCTACGCTGAGGGAGCAGGCAGCTTTTGTAGATAAGATTTGGATTCACCTGAACTTGGCCAGTTCTGGGCCTTCAGTCACTGCTTTTGCTAATGAGCCCTACACTACAATTCAGATCACTGCCCGAGTGCCAGTGTCTGGGTTTGTTTGTAAATTAAAAACAATAGCAATTACTACTGTGCTGTTGGTCAGCATCCCATTTGTGGAAGATGTTGAAAAAAGAACTAAAGAGCCTTTGCTTTATAGGTTTGAATTTGGAATACAAACTAAGCTATCATAAGCTTTCCATTGTCCTTTTTCACACTGGAGCCTGAAATCTGGAATTTAGCAGATCTAAACCACAGCCTTATGTTACTTTCTATGCATTAATCATTCCTAGAGTTCAAAATATTTTCATCTGCTTAATATGAATCCATTAATGTATTGTGTGAACATGTATTTACTGAAGATCACATCTGCACTTTGGCATATTTGTAATTAGATGCACAGTTTATTGTCAGTTATAGAAGATATGTATCTGGCTGTGACCCATGTGACCCACTTAAGGATTTCAGCCATGTCATTTCCTTTTTTTGGGGGGGGGTAAACTAATCACTGCCACAATTTGGAACTCTACAGTAAAAATGCCTCAATTACATGTGTTTTACTATGAATGAACCTTTTCCTAATAACAGCATTGCACCTGAAGTAATTAAATAGATGTGGAGCTTATAGTCACAATAGAAATTGAATTCTCAGTTAACATTTTCAAAGTCCTATCAATGAAAATTTCTACCAATAACAATTTCTATTGATTAAAAGTGATTTTAATCAGTTCAGTTGTTTTTTCAGAGGATTGACCTCAAGATAAATAATCTTTCCCCATATGACAATGTTTGCATTACTATGACCCATGCAGGGATGAAGTTTAAAATCCAGTGTTGGTTTACTTTGTCTAACTGTCTCCCCTGAAAAGAAAAACAATTCTCGTTTGAAGACAGTCAGCACTGTAATTTTAAATGCATGGGCATACCCATCTCCAATGGATATCAGAAAATTTTAAAAATTCCCTTTCTGAGACTGCCAAACAGCTCAGCCAGTGTAAACATCTACCTGCTTGAGTTCTTAAACACTGAGCAAACATGGAAATCAGATATAAAAGATCAAAGCTTATGGTTTATCAAATGTAAAACCCAAATGTTTAATTTTACTACATAACAAGTAAGCTTTCTAAAAGATTATCAATTTGTTGCTATCATGCATCTGTAGCATTTTCCATTGAACTTTTTTTTTTCCTTTCCTGAGATCTATAACCCTTGCACTTACAGCAAAAATAACCATTGGTGTGGAACAACTATCATGGGCCATTCAGATTACTGCAGACTTCTGAGGAGTTGTGGTCTAGGATTTCTCAAACCTCATGTCAGTGACCACCTCAGCCCGATCAGCTCTCTGTCCATGCTTCCACCCCATGATGGTTATTGGTATTTTAACACAGATTTTAGTGGCCTAGAAGCAAATTTCAGTGTGGAGATCATGAGACAGTGGCTTTGAAGGCATTGTTGTGGCATTGCACAAATCAAACACCTACTTGGGTGGGGACTGTGAGAAAACTCAGTGACTGCCTCCATTTTGGAGGCATGAATTTCACCCCAAGAGTGGAACTATTGCCACCAGACTGCTTGTTCAGGGATGCATAGCAATGTGCTTTATCGAAACCCTGAAAGAACCAGCATCGAAGTCCCCATCTGAACAAAAATTCAGTTTCAACTCCGTCACACCTGGCTTATGCAGTATAAGACCATAATATGTGGTAACATATCTGAGTCAATATTGTCCTAAAACACAATACCTTCTTTTTTTTCACGATTCATAAAAACATAATCAGGTCAAAAATTCCATCACAGTAGGGAGCACTCACTTTCCCTTATTGTCATGCATAGTATGGACAGGCTTACAATACTTCAATAGAGGGCAATTGTCCACATACTGTAAGTTCATCTTTATATCTAATATCCTACATGGTTCCTTTGCTCTGTAAAATACCTTTGTTTAGGCATTATAGTGCACAGGTCTTCCCAGAAGTATTTTCGTTAAGATAAGCTGATATCCTCTCTTAGAATCTTTTAGCATCCTGGCTCTGTGTGTGTGTTGCTCTTTGCTGCCAACCTCAGAATGCTGCAATATTGCAGAATTCACAGTGTCTAATACCAAATATCCCAGTGTGTAACATCAGCTGGGAGATGTGCTTTGCTCCCCTGGCATCATAATGCGTTTGCTGAGGACAAAAGGCGTCCTCCGCAATGGAGGACATCTGCATGTGTTCTGATAAATCAGATTGCCTAAAGATTATTTTAGTTTAGTTTAAAAAAAAAATTAATTAAAACCATTTGGATAGTGTGATAGATAAATTATCCGAAAAACTGCAACATACAGAAAAGATTCAGGAGCCAGATTCTGGCAATTTCTTTAAAATTTCACACAAGTCAAGATGACAAACAGATGGCACAGTTAGGAAAATCTAGAAGGCAAAATATAGCCCCCATGTCACGTTAATGATGCCTCTGCTTATCACAGCCTATATTTTAAATCAACTTGTAAAGTATTTTTCTAAATCATAAAACTCTCTTGAGCTCTATTTTCTCAAGACAAACTGGTCTGTAAAGATGCATCAGTCAAGCAGAAGATTAATTCATGTTGTACCAAGTTGTTGTTTTTGGCACAGAAGTCAATATTTATAAGACAGAAAGCAGCTGTATCACGCAAGTTAGCATAGTGCATAAATCTTTGCAGCAGGTTATAGGAGGATGATGATACTATCCACAGGTAACACGATGGAAGCACTGCCACAACAGAGCCTTCCTAATGGTGGTCATCCATTTACCAGTGTGAGCCACGCTAATGAGGTCACACTGATTCACTTCATGTCATTTCCCCTTTGGAAGCAATCAGCACAAATATAAACCAGTAATACATTAGAAGAGGTCACCCAGCGCAGTAGCTCCATAAAGAGTGAGCTGTTTGTATAGAACTCTGAGCCATATCCAAGTCTGCATGGAGCAATAGACGTGTGGCTACTGACAACAGGGCCTGGGAAGCAGATTAACCCCCCGTCCCCGCGAAAGCTGGCTGAGGTAAAAGGCTGCTCTCAGCTTTGCCTGTGGTGCAGTACTTCATCCCGCCTCTCTCATCACCCTGCCACATGGGTGGTGGGGGCTGCAGGGAGGGCAGGGGGTTAACTCTCAATTTTCCTTCTGTTGATTGAAGCTTTTACCTCTCACCTGGTGATGCTGGATGGCAGCTTTGGGGCAGCAGAGGGGTAGGGGCACAGCACTGAGAGGACTTGTGACAGATGTGGTCCTGCCTCCCTCACAGGGGGACAAGATACTTGTCATTTAACAGACATACTGTCAACCTTCCATCACTTCACCTCTCTTGCCTGCCACACCAGCAATGAGACACCCATTTTCCCTTTCCTGCACAACAGAAGCCTGGTGTGGTCAATATCAGGGGCTGGGCACGTGTGCTAGTGCCTGAATAGCAAAGGGGCTTGGGCAAGCCCCTTTCCTCCCTACCTCAGCTTCCATATCTTCAGCTCAGCAATCATTCCCTTCCATGGCATATAATGAGCTCTGTGGAGGAGAGGCTAGAGCTGATCTAATTTTTGATGTACAGGGTTACACAGATTCACCATATCTCTGTCAGTCCTTTTCCCAGTGTTGAAATTGAGGATATCAGATCCCTTGCCACAGTTTTATCTCTACAACTAGATGTGAAGGAAGTTCAGCCTGACAAGGTCCTTGAGTATTTTTCTCCCTTCTTGAGAACCCTATCATGCCAAATATTGGTCTCCTGGCACTTTTCACATGAGTGCAGTTACTCACATACAAGGTTGTATGCAGTTTGAAGCCCATGGCTTTCTCTGTATCCACTGCTGCACTAGTTCTGACATTTCCAGCTTCACTTGTCCAAATTATACGTGGTTTTAGGTGAAGATGTTTGAAATTTAATGTTGAATAGATGCAGATTGAGCCCACATGGGAAGGAAATACAATAGAAATGTGCAACTCCATTATATTAATTTGTCAGTGTGAATTCTGCATGCTTTATAAATTTCACAAGCATGATCATGTTTCATTCCTAGAAGAGAAAAAGCTAGCAAATATTAATTTCTTGAAATAGGCAGCAGAAAGAGATTGACTTGAAATAAACAAAATAGTTGAAATTAAATTTTCTTGGCAAGATTTGCTTGTGTTGTTCATCAAATAAATGTACATTATGTCTTGCACTGTTACTCAGCTGTGATCCTGTAATGTGTTCTCTGCATCCTGTCAGACATATGATCCTTTGTCCCATAATAGACCCAACTATCTCTCAACCAGCTGAGCTCAGGGTCATCTCAGGGTCAGGCTGGTTAAAGATGGCTGTCAGTTCTCTGCCTAACTCACAGACACACTTTAAATCACCTTTATCTTACTTGTGCTGATGGCTTCCAGCCATCACTGTAGCAGAAGCTGTAGCATCTATGTACAATGTAGGGAAATGTCTTCTAGCATCCCTGAAAATTTCTCTCTGGATATGCAATGTGCATTGCACCCAATATAAAGAAAATGCAGCTTGATGTATAATGTGAAATGGGAATTATTTCAATACCTTTATGCAAGGTGGTTAACAATATGGTTCTCATCCATCTTGCAAATGAAAACAAAAATTCAGAGGGTGAAATATCACCTTTCAGATCAGAAATATAAGTATTACTTAGCCTGAAATTTCCAGCAAAAAGGGTATTTGCATAAGAAGGACAGATAATCTGGAAAATGCATCACCTGATGTTTTTATTGTGATAAATACCTCTCTTCAACTCCTGATGCTATACAACTTCGTAATGTTTCTCACTAGTCTCCAAGGTATGGAAGAAAGACAGGCCTTAATTGTAAATTTACACATGCTTTATTGCCAGTGCAATGGCATGAACACATTTAACAGGATTGTCATTCCAGTTAATTATGCTGATTCTGACACGTACCTATCACATCTAAAATTGATAGTGCCTTTCGAGCAGTTAGCAGCATCACAATATGTTATGTCTTTCTTTCTAAGGTTAAGCATGTTGGGGGCCAAAAAATGGCAGGAGAAGGGAGTCCCTGCATACTAAGTAAGCACTGCTAGCTCAATAGCCAAACCTCCTTTTAAGAAAACAGCAGATAGCTGAACCCCAGCACATGTTCCACATTTCTACGTGTGCTCCAGCCCCAGCCCACCTGCCCCAGGCAAAGACAATGATCTCCATTATACCTAATAGTAAACAACACTGTTCCAGACGCTCAGAAACTCTTGGCCTTGTTCACAATGTGTAATACCAGGCATCCAAGCAGATGGTAACACTTATTAGAGGTATTAAAGCAGAAGAAAAGAGCAGAAAAGGAGGCAACTATTAGAAAACACTTTGTGACAAGGGGAAAAAACAATTTCCATATTTTCCCCACAGCAGAAGTCTGAATTTCTTCTGTGAATTCCAGACTGAAGAAATTGGAGGAAGACTTGAAATCAACAGCAAACAACAAACAAGTATCCAATGACAGTAAAACACCATCCTTACCCTCAGCGGAGTTCTTGATGTTCAGATCAAAGCCTTGCTTTCAAACCTCACACTGAAAAGGCAGGCAGAAATCTGGGGAAACCATACATGCTCCTTTCCTTGCCACACACCCCAGTACAAATATCACAAAGCATTCCAGAAGAGAAATGGAGCTGCATATATCTTAGATTCACACCTGGGGGACAAGGGTAATATTTTCAGACTCTGTAAACTAGAGGGAAGGAGGGAAGGAAGGAGAAAAGGAGGGAAGGAGGGAAGGAAGAAACAAGGGAGGGAGGAAGGAAGGAAGGTGGGAGGAAGGGAGGAAAGCAGGAAGGAAGGAAGGAAGGAGGGAGCGAGGGAAGGAAGGAACATATTTGCTTTTGTAAAAAGTGTGTAAAAATGTGTCATTCATTTTCTATCACTTGATCCACATGCCTTTTAAAGACAAACAAGCTTTTGCGCTGTATCCAAAAGCATAAAACCATTGGTGATGGTATCCAAGCTAAACAGTGCAGAAACCTGGAAGAAAAACCCTAGAGGAATTACATTAAGGAATTGCAATCCTGTCAGATGGTCATGTGAAATGTAACTTGAAATGTCTCTCTGTGTATTATAGCAATTTCACACTGTGCCTGAGAAAGGAAGAGATACCACCACTGAAGTCTCTCCTCTCTTTGCTGTGCCCCTGCTCTTGCCCAGCCCAGGCAGCAGTCTTTCCTTCCAGTTATCCCACTGCCATAGAGACAGTTTCTTGGGGACAGTGGCAGCAACGTCCAGCAGAACCTCTGCATGGTTGTCCATCTTCCTTCCTCACATGAGCCTTGCCCTTTCGACCAACCTCATCCTAACTAGATTACGGCAGTAATTCCCCAGCCAAGGGCTGGGGAATGTAAGCTCATGAAGCCTGGCAAACTGAAAAGGCTTGGATCACCAGTGAACAGATCCTGAAGAGCTTGTCTTATACAGGTGGATAAGAATCTGGGAAGCATCTACCTAAAGCTTTATTTTTAAAATTCTTTTGAATAGGAGAGTAAGATGTATGCAAGGAGGAATTCGTTCCCTTCATTTTCCTAAAAAGAAATTTTGCAGCTCTTCAGCTTTTGAGTGCATCTAGAATTCATTTTGCTGATCAAGAAAAAGCAGTATTTTCAGTAGAGGTGTTCTGGCTAAGCACACATACTCCTGCTCACAGTTAAAGGAATATTCACACGTGACAGCTCAAGAAATGTCCTTCAGATCTAGCTGACAGGAGCTCTGGAGCAGAGCACAATCCCTGCCTTTGGACAAACTCACATCTAGCAGGTATGTCTCAAGACAGGACTGCTGTAAAACTTCATTTCTTTCTTCCTCTGCTCTTTGAGCTCTTAAGCTCAAGAGTAATGTGACTTTTGGGTCTACTTCCATAGTCCTTTTTCTGAGAAACTCCCAACTGAAACTTCTAGGCCTTTTAATATATCACAAATACAGCAGGAGTTAATATTTTGTGATGAAAAGGAATTTTCTATCTGATGCCTACTGACAGTTTTTACTCTAAATATTTTACTACAATTAAAAAAAAAAGTCCTACCCTCTCAGATGTGAAAAACAAATCTTAGATTATTTCATTAATTAGATTATTAACCTAAATGCAGATTGCTTTTTTTTTTGCAAAGGTTGATATATATTCCTTACCCTGGAGAATTTTTAGTGCTGCTACTCTAAACTAATATGGAATTGCACTAAGCAAAAGACCTGCTTTAAGGATTAAAAACACGAAAAGAAACATCTCATTCTCTTGAATCCTAAAGAACACACCCATGCATCCATAGACCGGTTTTTTCCTTCAACGTGGACACTTCAGACATGTCAGCACATAAGGTAGTTCTCAAAGGTGCTTCACAAAGGAAAATCACTATTGGAATTTCCTATATGAAGTAGCAGCATCCTTCTCACTCTGAAGTTACATTCTGAGTGCAGACACCAGGGCTACATGGGGATCTCTGTCGCAGGTGGCTGAACACGCATGCTGCCCTCAAGGAAGGGGCCGGGTTCCTATCCTCTCCTCTCAGCCAACACACACCTGAATGCAGTTAATATTGCTCAGCCCTTCCATTCATCTCCTGGTCGGTTTTTTGGTACCTAAGAGGAAAGGAATTTTATGAAATAAAGATCTAAGTGTTGAAAATGTGTGTGTGTGTGTGTATGTGTATGTGTACGTGTGAAGGAGGGGGGAGCATGACAAACCTTGTAGCCCATGTGAAAAGTTGTTTTGCTTCTAGACCAAAGGGGAGGAGGCATGATCCTTCTCCCATGCTAGATAAGCAGATATCCTGCAGGCAAGCAAAGCTGGCAACAGGCTGAAATCATGGTGAGAGTTGAAAACCTTGTTTTTCTATATGCACAACAGACTAGAAATGTTGACAGAAAAGTAAAAGAACATCTGCTCATGCTGATCTATGAACATTTTCCCTGGCTCCATTAACCTCCCTGCTTTCTCTGTCTCTCTATTGTTCCTAAACTGAAAATCATGATTTTAAATATTCGAGGCTTTTATTTCTCCATTAATCAAATTAAGTCTCCTTAGCTACAGTTAAAATATTCTGTGAGGTGCTTCAATCAAAGATTATTTGTCTTGCAATTAGAACTCATTTTTAATACAACATGGGGGAAATAGAGAACCACAGCTTTAGAATCAATATAACTATAAATTACATGGAAAAGGAAATGGTAGTATCCTAGCTTAAAACAACAGATTTATTATCAAGGAAGATAGTATTTTATTGACAGAGTACATAAGTTTTATAAAGAAAGAGAGAAGGAAACACAGAGAAATCAATGTTAACATGGGCTCACTGTTGCTTTAAATGCTGCATTTGTAGTAACCAATTTTCATTTTTTATTTTAATCTGTAAAATGTCACATTGAAAAATGGTTAGTGGCTAAAAAAATCATGTCTGCAGTATTTTCTGACGCAAAATTCCACTGATTTTAATGAAAAAGATCGGTAGAAGAGAGTCACACTATGTGTTCTGTATTTAATCCTGGTTAAGACCAGTTACTAAAGGACCTCCTCCATTCCTGTATTTTGAACAGGATAATAGTTCAGATTCCAGCTAAAATTTGTATTTAAACTTCAAAGACTTGCATTTATTTTGATTCATATCTGCAGGATAGGGTGAGAAAAATTGTTCTTTCTGATAGCAGTAAATATTTTAAAGAGAACACCTTCCACAAACAGGATTCCTCTGTAGTTGCTTGCATATATGATACAAAAAACACATGATTCTCTGAGCAGAAGATTTCTTGTTAGGTTTCCACTGCTTTCAGCATACAGTCTGACCTGCTGTCTTCTCAGTGAGAAGCAAAGGGGAAATTTTTCCCCTTTGTTGAATACAGAGTTTGCAGTTAGGATTTGACCCAGAGCCCAGGGTAATAGTTGTGTCTTCTTCTGTTTCAGCTCCAGCGAAAGTAGGAGTCAACCTCTATGGTTGACTGGTCTCAAAACACACTACCATGTTCAAAAAAAGAGGATTACATGGAGATCATCTGGATTTCTAGCGTCTCTCATCTGATTTCCAATCTGTCTTGTTAGAGGGGCCTCAGCAGAATTTTCAGTGGGTTATGTCTGTGTTCCTTATATACTTTATTGTGTTGTTCAAACCCTAAGGTTAGAAAGGTGTGATCAGAAGGAAAATCAGTTATCTTTACTGGTGGATTACCAGGCTCAATGGGGCTAATTTTTGGATTTGTTGGCCTGTGGGTCTCAGGTGAGCTGAATCTCCCTGGGCAATGAGCCACAGTAGGTCCCACTCAAAGCCAACAGATACGTCAGGTACACACTCTGCTAACATTCAAATCTTTCAGTTTGCGAGCTGACAAAAAAAAAGAAGCAGCCTCTTTACATGAATATAAGTTCTGGGGGAACATACATGTTTGTATGGATAAAGACACTGCGTGTTTCCTACGCAGTGTGATCTGAGGTGTGTCATTAAAGACAGGTCTTCTCAGACAAAAAGGTTTGCCTCACCCACTATTTTCATAATTCCTGTTTGCCTGCTGGTACTGTCAGAAATATAAAAAATAAAATATACAGGGGGATGTAATAAACTACAATGCCCCAGGGGGTCCTGCCTTTCTGCAATACCCACTTCTATGTCTAAACATATTGGTCATGTTAATACTGTTTGCTGTAAGGAGAGTTCCTCCAAGATAACATTTTTGCACAGTGAAATATGCATGGTTCTCAGATGGCTCAGCTCAGATGGGATCACCTTTCAGTTTCTAAAGGGTTATAATTTTTTACTTACTTTTTTTTTTTTCCCACAGCACAGCGTGAGGAACACAACACTACTCCAACCAATGCATTTTGTTTTGTGATCTGCCTGTCCACAGAACTATGCATAGATGTTAAATCCACTGATACTGTAAAGTACTGCTGCAGGGATTTTATTTCTTGCAAAACAGTAGTCTGGTGAAAGTCTCTATCTTTGTTGGATGCCATTGGGAATATTTTACAACTAAGGAAACAAATTGAGGCTTGGATGGCATTTCCACTGCAACTGATGCTTTGCACAAGAGTCAGTTGAGATAACAGACCCATTGCAAAAATAAAGAAAAAGCTTCATTTTATTGGAACAGAGGAGTTTCAATTAAAACTGTGTGGAAATTCCCACCTCTGTGGCTTAGCCACTTCCATGACTTTCACCTTCTTATGAAGGCAGTGAGAAGTCTGGACAGGTGGTTGTTTTCCAAGACTCCTCCAACATGCCCTCACTGCTCTGTACCCAGAGGGGGTCTGTGATTTACACAGGTGTGCTTTGCACCTGAAGGTTCTCTGGCACGCAGTGGAGGAGGGATCATCTCTGCTCCCCTTTTCCACCACCAGCTTCATCCTCACCCCCATCTCTTTTCATTTCTTAACGAACCTGGTCTTCTGTGTTTTCTCTGCTATTTATCCCTTGTCACCAGGACTGAGTGACTGCTGAAGATGAGAGGGGATGAAGAGTGTGAAGAGGGAAGCTTCTGCCTTTGGTCTGAGCCTGATGGGGAATGATGAAAACCACATGGACTATGAAAAAGTCCAGTCCAACTTTCTGTTTACCAAGCTCTCTAGAAACGTCAACATCTGTCACCAAGTTACCCCTAAAAGGGGCACCCCCTTGCTACAGGACCCCGATGGCAGGTCCCATCCCTCTTCCCCCAGCACAGGCTGGAGCGGAGGGGTGTTGACAGAGGGAAAGGGAGGTTATCCGGGATTTGGTGATGGCTGTATTAGTAGACAAAGGACATCAGAAGAGATATCCTTGGCTCAGCGCTGCGGTGCCACCTCAGGCTCGCTCGGCCGGCCCGCAGCCTCTCCGGATGAGCGGGGAGGGCTCCGGGGCACCCCCCGGTGACCCTGGCTTTTGCCCGCCCCGCAGCCGTGTCTGGAGGGACAGACCCGCGGTGCTGGTGCGGAGCAGCGCGGCAGCGGGCACAACACTCCCTCCGCCCCCGGGCCAGGCGCGGAGCGCAGCGGCCGCGGCCCCACTCCCCTGTTGTTACAATTCACACAACGGATTTTCCTCGTATTAGTAATTCCCGAAGATCAAACCCGAAGATAGCTGCGAATACAATCGATCCCTACAAAATGCGGTAGCGAAGTGTTCAGTCAAAGTAGATATTTACTTGGATTTATTTACTTTTATTTATGTATTTGTAATAATCGATAGCTTATTGCTATTTTTTTTCTTTTTTCTTTTTCTCTTTCTTTTTTTTTTTTTTTCCTGGCGGCGACAGGCCCTCCGAGTTACAACGCCGCGTGGGATAGAATTAGAAAACGCATAAGTATTTAAGGGCAAAGCCAACCTTATCGGATGCAAATAAGAACTGCTGCGCAGCACCAGGGTGCGGGGCAAGCACCGGGACAGGCACCGGAGCAAACACCGAGGCAGGGCACACAGGTCCCGCGGCTCTCGACCTCTCAGACACTTCCTACAACTCTTGCGAGCAAAGCGCTCCATGAGTCCCTGTATTTTCTTAATCCCTCTGCCTCCCGCTGGCTACACCACATTTTTAAGTGTAGGCACATCACAGGCACAAGAGTTTGTGACTAAGATTGGCTTCATACCTCCCGCTGTCCCTCTTTTGGTCTTGTGTTTGGGTTTATTTGATTTTTTTTTTCTTTTTGATACTTTTACTTTCTTCAGGAGGAGAAGTTTTGCAATACGTTGAGTTTGTATTTATAAAAATTGGGCACTCGGAAAAGTCATGAACTGGCTATTAGTTTCATCATAGTCGTGTCTGATCACTATTTGATTGCATTTTTATAAGAAACCATAGACCAGATTTAACTTTGTGAGGTATGCACTGTCAAGGAAAGTAGATTGGAAAGTTAAAATAGCTGTGAAAGTAATAGTTGAAACATTCTCTGTGTGAAACAAATGCTTAAAATATATCACTGTCCTGTAAAAAGTAGCACAGATGCATTTTCCAGGCCCATTTCTGTTGGCAATAATGAAATGTGTAATCCTTTCGAAGTTGTATGGTAAAGAGGACTCCTTGCATGATCAAAATCAAAGAACTTTGTCCCCAAATTCCTAGGCACAAGGGAAGACTTCTTTTCCCCAGAGCACCCGTTGATTTCAATGGTCTTTCTGAGCTTGAAACAGGAGTAACTGTGACCTGTAATATTTTATGACACATAAACCATAAAAGAATATTGTTAACAGTGAAAGTCAGCCAAGTAGTGTGCCTGGGGGAGAAAAGGAATGTTTGCCTTGGAAAAGGAGAAAGGGAAAAGGGAAAGAGAAAAAGAAAGAGGGAAAGAAAAGAAAGAAAGAAAGAAAGAAAGAAAGAAAGAAAGAAAGAAAGAAAGAAAGAAAGAAAGAAAGAAAGAAAGAAAGAAAGAAAGAAAGAAAGAAAGAAAGGAAGAAAGAAAGAAAGAGAAAGAAAGAAAGGAAGGAAGGAAGGAAGGAAGGAAGGAAGGAAGAAAGAATATTTCTTAAAATACATTATATGCCTATTTATTCAGATATTATTAACTTAATTATTTATGTATTCCTTTTTTGTGGTTACCAATTTACTGTGATCTTACGGAGCTAATTGCTAAGGGAAAACAAACACTAGACCTTGCTCCTAAACTTACATGGGAAAAAAAGCGTTCCGAAACTATTCCTTCCCCCCTCAAAAAAATGACAGCCCCTCTTCCCGCCGGGTCCAGGGCCTGGCCGTGCCGCGGACGGGAGGGGCCTCCCCTGGGCTCCCTCTCCAGCGCGGAGCTGTCGCCCAGGCTCTCCCGCGGACGGCCCCAGTGACCGGCCCGGTTCGGAGCATCCCCGGGGCCTGGCCGGGAGCTCATGGCCTTTCGTGCCCGGGCTCCCCCGGCTGTGCCTTTGTGGAGAGGGCACCTGTCCTGAGAAGCAGTTTGACGGTGAAAACCCGCTCGAGTCTATAGCTGAAACGTGAACTACCATTAGAGAATTATTAATAAATCCCTATTAAGAATGCATTTATGCAGTGATTATGTGAACTTTGGCCTTTGAAGAATCTCCGCAATTAACGGCGATGTCTATCGCCTTTTGCCCAGATTGCTACTTTTTTCCCACAAAGGATGGAGAGGGGAGCGCGGCTCCACCAGCGCCTCCAGCAGCCGGGTACGTCTCCAGCCACCCTCTTCCACCCACCGTCACTGCTGAGCAGAGAGCCTCAAGTACCCCTACCTTCGGCCCCGGGCCCCCGTTTGAAAATGCCCGGTCCCTTGCGGGAAGGGCTGTTTCCCGCACACTTGTACCTCTCGCCGGGGGTACCCGCCTGAACGCCAGCGTCGGCTGCAGTGCGGGCGGGGGGGAGATGACAAGTTCTAGCTGTCTCTGCAAAACAGTGGAAAGCGGACAAAATATAGTAAAAAACCGATGGGCAAAAATGAGAGGAAAGTTGACGCTGCCGGGGAGACAGCGAGAGAGAGAGAGAGGGAGAGGGGTGACTCTGTAATTGTTGCCTTTACCAAGGCTCTGAGATTAACTACTGGGATTTATTCTAAAGTGACCCATCACCGAATTCATTTCTGCTTGAACTTTCGGTGAACCTGAGATTAAAGAGGAGAGAGCAGCTAAGCAGTTTGTTGTTAGCTGCCTTTTCAACAGCCCTTTCAGACTGAGTAAATATTGATCGGTTTCAATCTGATTGCCCCAGAGGAAAACACCAAAGCATCTCAATAGCCTCCAAAAGTAAACTTTAAAGGTGAACAGCAGAAATGGCCTTAAGTATGATAGGAAGATGCTAAACTCCGTTTGACATTTGGAAGCGGTTTGGCTTGGTGGGTTTTGATGTGTTGGGGGCTTTTTTTCTTTATTTTTTCTCCTGAGACCCTTGAGAGAAAAATTTAAATACATTTTACAAGGTGTAGAAACAAAAGGATCCTTACGACCTGAAGGGCAAATTAGTGTCTTCATCAGGTCAAAGCACGAAAGCACGCTATGATTTTTTTAGCAATATTTTTGTGGGAACAACTCTAAATCTAGATATTTTCGTTTCTCTTCCTCTGATTCGAAAGGCTGAAGGTATCGAAATAATAATATCGCTAACAAAATAAACCAGGATCAGGATGTTTGAAGCGTCTTTGCTCGAAATTGATCATGACTGCGGGGAAAAGATTTTATATATATATATAAATTTATATATATATAAAATATATATTCTATATATTATATATTTTTTATATATATATATAACCGGGGTTTGGTCTTGGAAGGAGAGGGATTCTTTGCCCGCAAATCGCTCACCGCAGATTAACACACTGAAAAGTGTCTTGTCTCTCGTATTTAGGCTATAATTTATGGCTGCTCTTTCTAACACATTAAGTCAGCACCGGGGGAACCGAGTTGTAGATCCGGATTCCAGCAACGTTTAGATCCAGATTTCGATATTGAAATGCCCTCATTGGCATGCAAATGCGACTTTAACACATCTAAGTCTCTGGAAGAAGGCCATCTGTTTTGCTTTGTGGCTTTACACTAATAAACAAAAGGTAAAGTATATGGCAGGCGGGGAAATGAAAGAAATAGAATCATCGGCGGGAGCCTTTGGAGACAGCCCTGCTCCCTTGCAGATAGCTCGGCTCTTGATATGGCCGCCGCGCCTTGCAAATCAAGGCTTGTCTCTTTTGACACCGAAGTGAAGAAAATGTCGTTGATTCTTGCGGATCCCGCAAAGCAAAGCCTGCGTGGGCAGCCCGGCCCCAGGAGAAGCCCGGTAGCACTTCCCACAGCTGGGCCGAGTGAAGGAGATGTTATGCGTGTTTGCGTTGAAATTCAAGAGGCATCAGTGACTTGAGACACCCCCTGTCCAGCTGACCATATCTCTGCTCTGTCTTGCCACCCAGGTTTTCCCCACACAGGCTCTTCTCTATCCCCGACCTGCTGTCCACTTGACACCTCTTCGAATACTTATTATATTTATGTGTGAGAGCTTGCTCTTTTACCCCCCTGTCCCCCCCCCAAAAAAAAAAAAAAAGAACAAAAAAATGGGGCTTAGGGGTCGAGGACAAGGGGGTCCTGGGTTGAAGTTCACGAGAAAATTATTCTGCCAAGCCCTGGGAGGCATATCCCACCTCTGCACCGCATCAGCCGCTGGGATGGCAGCCTGGGGTGGGAGAGAGAAGCCAGACCAGAGCAGTGCCCAGGCTAATTAAATGTGCAGTCCTTGGAGAGAGGCCTGCAGTGTGAGGAAAGACTGGCTGAAGACAGTTTCTGCTTTTGAAGGGTGTTCTGTTTATGTAAGTGTCAGCATCCACCCCGAGGTGAAAAGGTTAGCACTTGACCCAGGAAGTTCTTGTGTTTGTGCTTCAGAAATAGATTGGGATCATAAATTCCTCCCAGTTACAGAGAAGGGAGAGAAGGGCCTTATATTTTCTAAAAATAATATTTGAGCGTAGGAGAGGAAGAAGTTTTGTGTAAGAAGTCAGACTGGGCAACCAAAGCTCTGACCCTGACAAAACAACACATGAGGAGCAAGGTTGTGAGACTCTTGTCTTTTCCCCTTGGAAAGGCTCCAATAGAAGCAAATCAAGGAAACAAAACTGTGGAGCCCAGCCTGTGACTCCGCACTGACGTCATGCAGAGGTAGGCAGACAAGGGCTACCTGAAAGTGGAATATATTTATTACAGACATTATAAGGACCCGTAAATCCTGCCCTGGTTTCCACTATTTGTGGAATTCCAGAGCTTTTCATGATTGTACAGAAAAATCAGGAGGACATTTTGCTCACACACAACAACTGATAGAACTCAGTGTACCCGCAGTACAGCAAAGCACGGTGCGTCATGCAATGGTCTGGACACCAACCACAGAAATTATACATTCATTTGGCCATTCATCACATTCACAAGTAGGTTGAAAAGACATAGAGTCTAAAGGAAGGTTAATATGAAAATAGGAAGAGGAGAGGTATTTTGAATGGTTGAAACCTTTGGTTGAGCATAATCCAACACAGCTTTCAGGGCAGGGGGAAAGGGAGAGGAAGCAAGCACACCGGGTAAGGTTTACAAAACCTAGTGCAATTGAAGCCTTGTTTGTCACATTTGAAGAAATAGCGCTACTTTTTTTGAGGTATCTGCTTGAGCTTAAGACGTTTACTTGATACGGTCGTCAGCTTTACCAATATAAAAGTGGGTCCAGTTTGGCGAATGCACTCACCCTGCTTAACCTGATAATCGAAACATCATTTCTAGAAAAATCTGTAAAAAGATAAATCTCTCGGACAAAGTATTTACAAGCAACAAACCCATAGACACGAACGAAGAATACATTAAATTAAGGGGATGAAAGTCCTATAAGTCGTGTAAACACTTGCAATAGTGCATCTCTTTATGAGGTTATGTACCCTAAATAACCTGTCGTTCACTCAGGGAAACTCGGAGAAACGTCCTTGCAGGGGAGGAGGGAGACCCTTACACGTGTGCCAACACAGCTCCTCCGGCAGAAAAGCGAGAGGGGGCCCGGGAAAAAATCCCCTGGCACCAAGGTGCCGGCACCTGACGGAGCTGGCACCCTCGGGGCCGGGCGGCGGCGGTGTAGGTTAGGGGGAGTGGGAGCGACAGCGAGCCGGGACCTCTCGAGAGACCGACCGACCGACCGACCGACAGAACGGCGGTGGAGGGACGCGTGCCGCGCTGGCGGGGGCGGCGCGCCGGGCGGCCGTCGGGGCGCGGCCGATCTCAGTTGGAGGCAGCCAGCGTGTCCGAGGCGGAGGAGGCGGGCGAGGCGCTGCAGGGCGAGGAGCAGGACTTCTCCGATGACTCCTCCGCCTTCTCCTCGCAGCCCGTGGGGGTGGTGGGAGAGATGGGCAGCAGCCCCTCTTTCTCCCGTTTCTTTTGCTTCATTCGCCGGTTCTGGAACCAGATCTTCACCTGCGTCTCGTTGAGCTGGAGGGAGGCGGCGATCTCCACCCGCCTGGCCCTGGTCAGGTATTTGTTGAAATGAAATTCCTTCTCTAGCTCGGTGAGCTGCTTGGTGGTGAAGTTAGTTCTGACGGTGTTGGGCTGCCCCACGAAGCCGTACTCGCCAGCTTTGCCTGCGAGGGGACATGCAGCGGTAAGTAAGTGAGCGCAAATGATTTATAGGCGACGTAATCAATATGTCCACACCGACTAAGCGATAGGGAGCAAGAACTTCTTTGGATAAGAGGGAAACCCCGGCAGGGTGAGTGATGGAGTGCGAGGTGCTAAACCGGAGTCAGCCTCTAGTGTCAGAGGAAACTTGATAAGTGGTTTATGAATTACGAGCAATATGACCGTGGGAGAGGAGGAGAAGGGGGAGTCAGGAATAAGTGAGGCATAAGCGGCACTAGCTTTCAGCGCCGCGGGCAGACAGCCGCGACTGCTCCCAGAGGTGAGGGCCGCCCTACCTGCCCAGCGCCCGGCGGGGCACTGCACCACTTTCTCCGCACCCGCAGTAGAGAGAGACAGGAGCGGGCCCCGTCCCAGCCCTCCCGCCGGCCACTGACCTGTTTTGGGTGGGTTTCTTTTCACTTTCATCCAGTCGAAGGTTTGTGCCGGCGACGAGGTCTCGGCGGAGGGGGAGCGGGCGTTTT
Organism: Pachyramphus minor; assembly: GCA_013397135.1. Classification (NCBI taxonomy): domain Eukaryota; kingdom Metazoa; phylum Chordata; class Aves; order Passeriformes; family Tyrannidae; genus Pachyramphus; species Pachyramphus minor. The sequence continues at coordinate 416,456 of VYXB01010498.1, forward strand.
CCCGGTGGCCAGCGTGGAGGGGAGAGAGGGCATGGTTGTAGGTGCCCAGGGGCAGGCTCTGCTGCTCCTGCCCGTAAGGGGGAGGCACGTACTGAGCAGGGCCCCCCGCGTAGCCCTGGTGCGGGTGCTGCGCAGCGGCGGAGGAGGAGATGCTCCCGGAGTATACGGCGGGGGCACAAGGAGGGAAGCCGCCACCCAGCTCTGCGTCCTGCCCCAGGGGGTAGGGGCCGTACGCCGGTCCGAAGCCCTGCGCGCCGTAGGTCGGGCCGCAGCCGGGGTGCGCGTAGGACACCCCCAGGCCGCCGTGGTGCTGGTAGGCGGCGGGCTGGGCCGGAGGGTGGTGGTGGTGGCGGTGGGGGCTGATGGGCACCCCGCGGCCCGCCAGGAAGCGGTCCTCTCCGCTGCAGCTGCCGGCGCTGACGGCACAGGGCTGGAAAGTTGTAATTCCGTGGTCGGGGTGGTAGGCGCGCCCGGCGCAGCCTCCCGCCTCGCCGCCGAGAACGGGGTACTCGAGGAAGGAGCTCATCCTCGCCGCTTCCCTCTGTCACGCCGCCACCGGGTCTTCAGCGTCCGGCGGGGCCGCACCAACTTTTCCACTTCCTCCATGGGGCCGGCAGGAAAATGACACGAAGGCGCCGGCAGCGGGCAGGCACGTGGGGGGCGGCAGCCAATGGCTGCGGCGCCCGCGGGGCTTCCCCGGCTCCTGTCGCTGATACAGCGCCGCGTCGGGGGCATTTAAACGCCGAGCGCTCCGACGGCGCGGCACCGCGGGGCAGGGCGGCGGCGGCAGCCCCCCCAGGGGGGTGGGGGGCCGGGCCAGGCCATACACACACACACCGCCGCGGCAGCCCCCAGGGTCTCACCTGCCAGCTGAGAGGGGAAGGCAGGAGAGACCCGGGGGCTGCGCCCGGCCCGCGGAGCTCACCGGCCGTCCCCTTCAGGGTGAGTGCTGCTGCGAGGGTGCCCCAGCATCACCCCTGCTGTCGGCGCTGTCAGGCTTGCGTGGGGCACATCTGTCGCCTCTCAACCCCCGGTCGAGGCAGCGGCGGGTGGAGGGTAGAGGCGACTGGATCTGCGGTACGGGGCGAAGGATGGGGCGGAGGGTGGCAGGGATAGCACTGAGAGCATAAGTCCCTGGACCGGGCTGAGAATGGGACGTGAATGCTGTTGGGAGTTGCTATTGGGACGAGAACAGAGATAGGGACAGGGATGAAGGTAAGGATAAGGTGGAGAATAAGTATGGAGCCGAGGATACGGATGTGGGTTGGATGCGGGTGGAGATGTAACGGGGACGGGAATAGTGCCGGTGCCGAGGGATCTCTCTGGTCCTGCACCGCCGCAGTCCCAGGGCGACGCCACGCCAAGAATTAAAGGGGCTTGTCCAGCTGCATCACGAGGCGGCCGTGGACATTAGCATGGAAATGAGCCTCTTTTGGAACTGACGGCCATTGTGCTCTCCCAAACTCACCGGCCACCCCCTGTCCCTCATCCCTGCTCCCCCCGCATCTCCGCCGGGCTCACCCACGCCAGCCCGAGGCTGGGGTAGGGAAGGAGGAGCCGGGGGCAGTGGGACTAATGATTGGGCGGGGGTCCGCGGGCTCCGCAGACCATCTGCTGGGTTCCCGCGACGCCGCTGCCGTCCTCCCGCCCTGGGACCGACCGTGGGGACGGCTGCCCGGGGTGCCGCGGGTCGCAGCCCGAGGAGGCGGCCCGGGGCAGGGGCAGAGGAGCGGCGGAAGGCGCAGGGCCCGCCACCCCGGCCCCTTTGTTCCTTCGCTCCTCCACCCGGGTCGGCGATGGTGAGAGGTGGCAGATGGCCAGTGGCAGAGGCGGCCCCAGGACCCTTGGGAACGGCTCTGAGCATCGACTCAAACCCACCCCTTCCCAACTCCATGGGGAGGTGGGTAAAAAAATGGGTCGGTGGCCAGAGAAGGAGAGGGGACGGTGGGGCGTGGGTTATGACTTCATATTCGGTTTATGTACGCGGAAAGTGAAAGGGGAGGCAAAGGCCGGGCATGGGTCCGTCCCAGTGTACCCAGCCATCTGCAGGCAGAAAGGACGGCAGCAAAACTCTTCAAAAGACATCCTGCAAAACGTTAACCTTGGAAAAAGATGGATGGATGCCACCAGCCCCAGGAGGGGCTGCCCCCTCTGTTTCTGCAGGTGCCGACTCTTACGACCCTCTCTTCTCACACTCAGTTCCTGCTTGTTTTGAAACCCAAAAGGCTTTTCTACCCTGCCACTTCTCCTTGCTCGCGAACACCCCCCCCCCATACTCACCCTCAAGCTCCTCCCCCTCACAGGAACTACAACATTCTCTCCTAGGTGCAAAGTTCTCCTACTGCTATTAGGTCAGCCCTTATCCCGTGCCATCTCCACGGCCTCTCTACTGTCAGCCAAAACCGAAGGGCTGCTCTCTCCATCACACGTCCATCCCGGTGCCCTCAGTATGTCTATTTGTTCTGATTAACTACAGAGGCAGGGATACTAAGGACCCTTCTATTTCTTAAACTGCAGGGGACCAGGGTGGAGGATAAGAGCAACAGCACTCCAAAGGCGTTTATGGTATTATTCTGCACCAGTTTTGTCTATGGTTACAGATGTAAACATATTTATTTCATTTTTGTAAACCATTTGTTATAAATACAGCGTAAGGCAGAGAAAAAGGGCAGGCAATTAGAACTGTTTACTAATAAAAGGACTGACACCTTTACAGTCAGCCAAGAAAAAAATATTTTACCATAAAGAGATCCATTTTACCCAGAAATTCCGATAAACCACAGCAATTTCCTTACAGTCTCCAGCATTCTGAAATCCTTTTTTCTCTCCCTTTTTTGTGTCATTGTCTCTTGTTGCTTTGTCTCTCTGGCGGGGCTTTGGGGGTTTGCTGCCTGTTACTAAGCGTGGGGACAACATCATGAGAAGGGCCGGAGCAGAGGGGGAACACACACCACACTCTCCCTCCTCCGCGGCCGGCCGAGAGGGAGCTACTACTTCTTCCCCCTGCCCGCAGGCCAGCCCGGCCCCTCCGCTCCCCTCCGCGGCTTCACTCCGCGTTTCCTGCCACGGGACGGGGCTCTTCCGTGGGAGTGTGCCCTCGCTGTGGCCCCAGGGCCCACTGGGGGACTCGGAGGCGGCTCCTGCTCGCTGAGTTCCCCCACTTATTTAAATGCAGTTTGTGAGAAGTTTAAACCCGGTAGCACGTTTTCTTTTGTTGTTGTTTGTTCGATTTGGGTTGGTTTAAGCGTTGTCAGCATCCGGAAATCCGGGCACAAAAGAAACCCCAGCCCTTACATGCACGTTGCGGTCCAATTTAACCCAGTGACAAAGGAGTTAAAATGCCGGTGAGGCTGCTCGCTTTCCGCAGGGACATGGCTGGAGCAGAGCGAAGAAAAAGAACCAGGACCGAGGTTTCACCGCGCCCGCCCGCAGCTCAGCCAAGCTGTTGTTTTAAAAGGGCAATAAAAGTGAATTATGACTAAACGCCTTCTCACTTAATGGTTTTAGACGGGGATCCCCAGCCCCGGCAAATACGTAAGAGGATTTTTATTTGTGCATGTGTTCCTGCAATTGATCTCTTTGATGACATTCTCATTCATAGAAAGAGTTTGATTTATTACTTTCGGAAGAATTGCGTTCAGCCCTTCCAGCTATAATCCACGCATCCCAGCTCCACAGCGTTACAGGGCTGGGAGACAACACTCCTCGCATGGACGGACAGCAGAGCCTCGTTCACAAACCCCCACCCAAGACCCGCTCGCCTGTGTAATGTAACCACACGCACTCATATGCACGCAAGGAGCCGCGAACGCACCCTCCCCGGATCCGCTATCCCCGGAGCGGCAAAGCCCCGCTGGCATCTGTTGCTCCGTTTTAGCCCGAAGAACGGGGCTCACCCTCCGCCTCGGGGTCTCCAGCAACGCTGCTAGCGGGGTGGCAGGCAGTTTGGTTGAGATTTCTGAAAGCCTGTCATTGCTGCCGCCAGTAGAAGAGCGGGGAGCTCGGGAAAATTGTAACTTTAAAGTCATAGTTTCCCCTTTGTGCTATCAGTTCTTCACCTCGCAAGGTTTAAACAGAAAAATATCTTCGGTTCTGCCCCCGCACCGCCCCTCAAATGATGGAGTGGAGGGGCTGGTTCCTACCTAAATACTTTTTCTCCCCCCTACGTTTCTGCCACTCTTTTGATTTCACAGGCACTAACTTCTCCATTTTCTCTCCTCCTAGAGCTGATTTCTTGGACTGCTCAGCATGTGAGAAGTAACCAGGCGCATTCTCTGCGAGCTCTGATATTTTTTGCGATATGCTTCCTGAAAAATCTTGCTGGCTGCTAAGCACTACTTTCTAGAAAAATAGGATTTTTTTTTTTTGTTTAAGAGCCTTTCCATTCGTTTCTGGGCATGGCTAGTTTTTGCAGGAGATGCTTATCCTACTGAGTTCTCTCTTATGTTCTGCCTGTAACAGAGAAAGTGCTCTTCCTGCTTTTGTTACAGCTCGCATTTCCAAGTTTTGCATCCTCACAGAGATAGGATGCCACGTTTATCCATTAAAAGGAACCATCAAACCTGTGAACGATTTTAATTTCTTTTGTTATTTTTTTCTTTGTGATAATCCTTGCAATAAAGAATTTGAAGGTGCTTTTCCTCTCTAATAAACGTCCTAATTTGCCAAAAGGGAAGAGCGAGTAGTCAGAACGTTTGATTTTGATTATTAGTAAATTAATAGTTGAAGGGATGGGGAGAGATACCCATCATGTTATCAGTCTTGAAAGGAGAGAGAAAGAGAGGAGTAAGAGAAAGAAAAAAGAGAAAGCTCCTTGTAGCAAACAAGAATTTATTCTACCAAAAATACTTATGACAACGCATCCTAATGCAATACAAAAATAAAAAGAAAGTGAAGATACATTCCTATATGATCACTTTCTTAGAGACCTCATATATTGCTTTCATAGAAGGACCTAGAATGTGGCTAGGTTAAAATTGAACACAACTAAAACTTCGTAAGAAACGGCAAAAATGGCGTAGCAGAGGGAAGTAACAAACAGAAAATACTGACGAGGGAAAGGGAGGGGGGAAAAATTAATTCACTGGAGGGGGAAAAAAAGAATAATGAGGAGAAAGCAGGACCCTTGGAGAGGATGTCTTTAATTTCTCAGTAATTCAGATGCTGCAAGTCAATTGTGGTGAGTGTGTCTGTAAAAAAGTCGAAACTGTCAGCAGAAATATCTACGGGACTGTCCAGAGATCCTGGCAAACTGGGGGAAACTGCATCTGAAAGCTGTAGGCAGGAATCTGTGGAGAAAACGTTAAAGTCCTGTAAAGAAGGGACATCTAGGGCCTCAGGACTGTCATTGTTCAGGCCAGCTGCACAGTTCTGGGCCATTGTTGAGAGGCAGTTTTGAACAGTGGGTGACTGATGTTGAAAATGTTTCAGATTTTTCTCATTGCTTGTTAAAGGCGAAACGGGGAAAGTTTGGGATTCGCCATTGTGCGCATTCTGCGCCTGCTGCTGGGAGAGGGCATTCTGCTGGAAAGCGTAGCCTTCCCGCTCCAAGAGAGCGCCGGAGACGTTGCTAAGGGCTTGCTCGAAGAGGGATTTCTCCTCTTCCTCCTCCTCCTCTTCCACCGATTTTTCGGGGTCCTCTAGGCTCTTAAATTTCCCCTCGCCGTTTTGGTTCTCCTTGCACTGGGTTTGTCTCTTGTGCTTCATCCTCCTGTTCTGGAACCAGACTTTGACTTGTCTCTCCGTCAGATCCAGCAAGGCTGCAATCTCAACCCTCCTTGGTCTACAGAGATACTTGTTGAAATGAAATTCTTTCTCTAGCTCCAAAAGCTGGGTGTTGGTGTAAGCCGTCCTCAGGCGCCTAGATCCACCGCTACCGCTATCGGGGATTTCAAGGGGGTCTGTTAAAAAAAAGAAGAAAAAAAAAAAAAGAAAAACACCACCACCACACGCACCCCAAAGCATCACCGCCAGAATAGCAAAAGCAAAAACACACGGACGCACACACAGAACAGATAAATGCACAAATTGAATTTCAGCACCCGAGCACATCGCATCCCCGGGGGGTGGGAGGGAGTGCTCTCTCTGCAAGTATGTGTCTATATCTATATGTCCAATATAGCATAAAATAGCAACTGCAACAAAATGGCCGCCTTTGGATGCAGTAAACCCATTGTGTTGCACTGCTGAGCGCCCTGTGCTGCGTGCCCCTCGGCCACCTCTGCCAAATCGCTGCCTCCAGCTCCCCAACCTCCCCACACCAGAGCAAACTTTATATTAGCCATACCGCAATTTATAATTAATGCATCAGCTGCTTAGCTGAGCGGGAGCAATCTATCACTCTTCATTACTGTCAAATATCCTAACTCTAGGACGGCGAGACAAGAGAGGTCAGCTCCAACTCAAATAAATCATCCCGCATTAAGCAAGTTTGGGGAAAGTTTGGGTTTCCAGCGATCACCGCCAGCTCCGTCCTTCCCGCCTGCCCGCCCTCCTCCTCGTCCTCCCGCGAAGCCGGGAGATGCGGGGAGCCGAAATAGCAGCCCGGCGGGGCCGGCGGCACGTCTTTGGACTGACCTTTGTGGCTGAGGCAGGCAGGTCCAGCGGCTGAGGCGGAGGCCGAGGCGGGCGGCAGCGCGGATCGCTTGGACACCTTTTTCTCTTTCATCCAGGGGTACTCCGGGGGCGGCGGGGCGCCGGCAGGGCCCGGGCTGCCGCTGCGGCCGCGGGGACTCGCCTTGGGGCGACCGCCTCCGCTGTGGCGAGGGTGGCTGCCGGGGTTCAGGCTGGGGATGGTCTGCTCGAAAGGAGGAGGAATCAGTGTCGAGTGTGAAAGCGTCGAGTTCTTGATTGATGAACTTTGAAATGTATCACCGACAGGGGGAAAAGATGTCAGGCACTCAGCAAGCGATGGCTGGCTATTGATAAAACCGATCTCTCGCTCAAATGCGAAATTCATGGCCTTCAACTGGCAGCCCCCGCGGAGAAAAAGTTCCCTCGGATTCAGGGGGCTCGGGGGGGGGAAGGCCCAAGAAAAAGGAGAGAGAGGAGAAAAAAATATAGCATAGAAGATCGCTGGTGGGGTGTTTTTTTTCTAATTCACTGATTACAGCCGTATGGGGACCGTGCTACTATTAAACTATTGAATTCATGGAGACAAGGTTGAAATTGGACCGAATTGGCTGTCACATGATTGCCTCTGCCCAATGACAATTTGGGCTTTAATCAAAAGAAGCCACTGTCTGTTTGATTGATCCAAAAAAGTCGGGAAGGAACGCCTCATTGGGGGCCAGAAAGGCTTTATTTACACTTTTTTTAAAGAGGGAAATGATATGTCGAGTATCTATCCCCTTGGCGTCCTAATCTGAAGTGATCGGGGGTGGGGGGAGGGTGGGTGCGTGTGCGTGGATATGTTTGTGTGAGAGGCTGCGAGTGTGTGTGTGTGCGCGAGTGTGTGTGTGTGTGTGTGTGTGTGTGTGTGGTTGCTTGTCCTGCAGCCTCCCTCGCATCCACCCGCACACTCTTCTCTCATTGTTTGGGACTGTCAGGAAAACGCTTTGCACCTCACAAATCATTTAAGCACCTCAATCTGACGCCTTGAGTCATTAACAAAGTAATCCATTAATCTTTAAAGTTTTGACACCGTCAGGCCCCCGCATAAGAAGTTACACCCAGGCAGGAGTCTGAAGCAGAGGGTCTTGATTTTTTCCTAGGATTAACACTTCCTCCAAAACTAGTTTCTCCTTCCCAATCTCCTTCCCTACTCAGCCTCGGTGAGCTCCTTTTTATTTCTTTTTTTATCCTTTTTTTCTTGATTTTCCCCCTTCCTTTTTTTCCCTTTTTTCCTTCTTTTTTTTTTTAATATTTTTTTCTTTTTTGGTGGCTAACGGGGGTACAGTACAGAGACCAATTCGTCGCCGGTACTGAGCCAGTATTTATCAGGATCTTCCTCAGCAACCTTGCTTCTAGGGGAAGAGTCACATAGGCAACAGCCCCGGCGCTTCATGACTTCCCTCTCCAGTTGGCTTCCCGGGATTGGACCGTAAAACATAACCCTAGGAGAACCTCTCTGGGTGAGCCAAATGGCGAGGCTGCAAACGTGTCTGGCTGTTGCCTCTTAAAAAAAAAAAATATGTATCCCGTGCCTTAGCTTGCAAACGATACTCCCTTCTCCTGGCATAATTTGCTTAATAACCGTAGTAGGCTGGGTCTGGTGAGTATTTTCGATTACCAGGAAATATATGGGCTGGTAGCGGGTTTGTTTTCACGGGGCCAGGAAGGGCGAAAATGCTGCGGGTTTATGACTTGAGACACGGCACTCGCCTCCGACGCTTGACTCTCGCCTCCGCCGTCTCCAGTCGCCCCTGCCAGGTCGAGGCAAGTCCCGAATTTGGACGCTTTGGGCACAGTTTTCCAAACAGACCGAAGCGAGAGGAAGAACGATGACAATGATGGCCACAGTCACCAACCCGCTGAATCCTATGGTCACAGCCGCCCTGGGCAGCCTGGACGGGACTTGCTTTCCCGCGGAACCCAGAGTGCCCAGCAGGGTGGGGTGCGCCGGGGGCCGAGGGGAAGTCGCTTCCGAGTCGCTCTCCGCGTCCTCCAGGAGCCAGGAACGATAGCCAGCGCGATGAGGTGCCGTCTCGCTTTATTTTCGGAGTTGCCAAACGGTTCGGCAACCGCCTTCGTAATTACTAAAAAAGAAAAGGAAAAAAAAAAAAAAGGGGGGGTGCGAGGGGAGGAAATAGAAAACAAGACCCCAAGCACTCAGCGGTTCAGTCTGCGTCCAGTCTGCACGAAGTGCATTTAAAAAATCGGTTTTAAGTTAATGCACCCACAAGATGTAGCATATCTGCGAAGGCATTGGAGAGAGGGGGAGGGGAGGGGCCGGGAGGCTTTAAATGGGCTTTTTGGTGGTTGCTTGTTTAAATAAAATATAGAGCGAGACTTGTCATTTAATCCCTCAAAAGGGATGACTTACAAATATCGATGCTGCTGGAAAATGCAAGGGGTTTAATTTTCTTGCTTTTAGTCCAAACAAAGCTCTGGTGGTGTCTGTGCGCGATCAATCTTGGCCGCCAAAAGGTTTGACAGCTTACTGGCCCTTAAGAACACATTTAAAGCTTCTTGGTCTTTCCAAGATCAAATGTGGCCGAGAAAAGAGGCAGAGCAAGAAACGCAAGTAAACAAGACAAAAAGCTGCTTTTAAAATATGCTGGCAGAGGACTGAGCTGCTGGGGAAAGTCCAGTTTTATTTTGCTTCTTGCTGCCTACGCTGGGATCGGGCTTTTCTTTTTCTTTTCTTTAATTTTTTTCCCCTCTGGAAAATATTGGGATTAACAGCAGGATGACAAATAATAAAGAGAGAGGTTTGGACTTTAACCAGGCTTTGTGAGTAAAACCTGTGTGGGTGTCTCTATTCTGCACATTTGTTTCTTGTGGTTAGTCTAATACAAAAACCACCTGGAACAAAACCTTTGGAGAGAGGACGCAAAATTCTTGGGGAAATCAATTACTGCTGCCTCCAGGGGGATCTTTAGCCGGGAGAATCTTAAATGCAAAATTACGAATTCTTATGTGCAACCTACAGGGTCCGAAGAAGGGATTTAATATTGTTTATGGAAAGAAGGGGACAAAATCGCTTGTATTTTTCTTTCTTCGGGTGGGAGGGGAGTGAAAAGCCAAATTCCTTCTTTTTGAGCATTTTCCTTAATGTAGCTTGTGGTGCTAAAGGAACCACCAGTAAGTATCGTGACTGTACCGTTACCTTTTGTTATATCTAACCTAACTGATCCGAGAGGTGGGGGGCGGCTTGAATTTTATGCGGGAGCTCCTTTGAAATGGGCCATGTCTTGCAATGTGGCAAAAATGTTTCCTTCACCTACAAAAATAATAATCAGTCGTTGGTCTGTATTGGGTAGTAATCAGTTTTCAATGAAAAATATCAGCCTATATAGCCTTTCCTTCCACGGTTACATGTCTACATATACAATAAACAGCACGGTATAAATCTATTTGCTGTTCTTTTCTTTGACTGAGCACGCTTTATCTATTTATGCAGAAAAGCTCTGTATAGATTCACGGATGCATGATAATGTTTTAGCATCAGGCAAGGATGGTTCTGGGAACAAGATAAAGCCTGAAGATTAATAATATTTCAGTATGAGACCAAAATGGCGACATTTTTTTCCTGTGCTCTAAAAGATACAGATGGTGAACAGCGTGCGTTATTATCTACACAGCATTGGACTATGTCTTTATAAACGTGCAGGGGTATATTTTACTAGTATATTAAGGTCCGTTTTGATTTATCTTTCAAGTTTCAATCTGAAAATTATGGACATTTCGCCTGAAAGGAAGAAAAATCGGATTTAAACACAAGCTTGCGGGTTACTCCCTTCTACCTCGAGCCGATTCGGACCGGAGACCCCTACGGGTGCCCGTTTGGGGCCAGGACAGTCGCCCTTCTACAGTACTATCCCCTCCCGCGATACAAACACGCACACACATCCACACCCCCACGAGGGAAGAAAGGGAACACAAGGCTCCCCTCCCCCACAGCTTCAGGCTGCGGCGGGAGGAAAGACGGCTCAGCAAGAATGAAACAAGCCCCAAATAAAATAATAACAATATTAATTATTAAAAAAAAAAAGTTAAAAGGAAAAATCCACTCCTTAAAGGAAAAGGGAAAAGCGACGGCGAGGATAGCGGGTGGAAGGAGCAGCAGAGGGCACATCCACGCCCCAGCCGCATTCGAGGTTCGGCCGGACCCTGCTCTAGCACCATTGCTCCCCAGTGCTGGCGGGGCTCCGGAGCCCCGGTTCTCGGCTCCCCTCTTTCCGCAGTGGGCCAGCCCAGGCCAGCGCCAGCACCCACGCGGAGCTTTATCCTGAGCTCTGTTTCCATGTGCTTCACACACACGCACACACCCCCTCTGGCCTCCTAGCCCTGCTTCTCCGCCGGTCCCCCCCAGACCCCGCGGGGAGGGGGCGATCCGCGCCCGCCTGCCCTCCGCGNGCACCCGCCTGCCCTCCGCGCCGGGCGGGCACCGCGCAGCGGGTGCGGGAGGAGGCAGCAGCCGCGGGCCCTGAAACCCCGCTGGAGGAAAGAAAAAAAAAAAAAAAAAAGATAGAGAGAGAGGGAAAAGGGAGAGGAAAAGAAAACTCTCTCTCCCTGTCTAGGAAATGCTGTAAAGGCGTCGCGGGGCCCTTCGGGTGGGCGATCAGAACCTCCTGTGAGTTTACACACGAGTTTCCTATCTCCCCACGTCATGAAGGGCTCTCCCTTCCCCTGCGCTGTGAAGAACATGTTCTTAACTCTTTCTTATTCAGAATAAAAACTTTATTTTTTTTTCCCAGAACGTGAGCAGCAAGGAATGTATAACTTTCAAAACAAATCTAGCCTTTTCAGCTTCACACGCTTTTTGCCTAGCTAGATGTTACAAGCATAAAGTATTCAAACCGTGATCTTTTTTCCCAGATTTTATTGCATCGTCATCATCATCGTTATCACCATTTTTAATAAAAGGAGTTACTAGTTTCCTTTCAAGTGATATTTCCAACACGTGCCGATATGCCATCTAACATATGGCCAGGTAAATACCGCCTGAATATTCAGGGTACAGGTTTTTATATATATATAAATATGAACAAATGGGGATAAATAAAATTTTAAACACTTAGATTATTCAATGTTTGCAAAAAAAAAAATAAATAAATCTGAATGTTCACCAGCATACACACATTGAAAGACTTACACGTATCAATAATTGTCCAGGGAGGCCCTGTCCAAGCGCTTGTGATGTCTTTCTTGCTATTTAAAAGAAGTGCAATAAAAAAAATTGCTTCCCCGTAGGATCAATCATGTACGAACAAATTCACATTTAAGAATTCCTTTTATAGAAAATTTGTTCATATACCCTGTTTTGATAAAAGTGTAGAAGGTAAAGTATAAAGCCTCTGCATACTCCCAAAGTGAGACACAAGGCTACAGTTCAAGAAGATAAATATCCACTAGTGAAACTATAGAGCAATTCAAGCAACAAATATTGCTACGTCACATAAACTAGAAAACGTTTTTTATGAAAAGAAACAAACCAAACCAAAATGAACAAAAGAAACGAGAAGGGGAGGGGAGGGCACATGGTGGGGGGAGGAGAAAGAGAAGGGAAGGGATGAGTACTTTCCAAAACTTGGGGGCTTGGTGTTCCACTTAGTGACTCCTGTCTCTTACAGATGGGTGAGTTTGGGCGCTTCCTGAATTCTTCCCTGAGAAGGATGGTGAGCAGTAAGGTCTGTGTATGTCGGATGTGGATCACAAGGTCCATGGTGGTGATTGTTGCCCATTGGCCCAGCCCCGCTGTAGTCCATGTTGGCAGAGGGAGGATGCGGGAGATGAGTTAGACCAAAGATGGAAGGCCCAGAATTGGTCATGGTCTCCACGTAGTTGCCCCCTACATAGACGGGGCTTCCCTGTATATGTGGATTCCCATAACCATTGCCTTGAAGAGGATGAGTATCGTATTCAGGTGTCACAGCTGCCGTTCCCGTGTATCTCTTTTGAGGAGGTGGGCAATTATTAAGAGGAGTGGTATACGATGCAGGGATGCCATAGGTGTTTTGATGAGGCTTGTTAAATGGCGGAGGCGACTGGGGCTCGTAGGGGACGCTGTTTACTAAAGAATGCATAGAGTTTAGATATCCCCCAGCAGCTGGAGGGACAGGGCTTCTGCTTGGGGACTGTCCTCCTGAAGAGGTCATCATGCCCTTGCCCTTTTGATCCTTTTTGTATTTCATTCTGCGGTTTTGAAACCAGATTTTGATCTGTCTTTCTGTGAGATTGAGCAAATTAGCCATTTCTACCCTTCGTGGCCTGCAAAGGTACCTATTGAAGTGGAACTCCTTTTCCAGTTCTACCAGCTGGGCACTTGTATAAGCTGTACGGGCTCGCTTAGAGGAGGCTTGCCCCGGAGGGCTTTTATCACCAGCACAGCTCTCACCTATGTAAATCACACAAAGAACACAATCAGCATGGCAAACCTAGACAAGGCAACATGAGAAAATGGCCAACACCACCAGTATCAGGGGAGCCCAGCTCTCAAGGATGGGCTCTCAAGCTCAAGGATGTCCATGTGTGCAATGAGCACTCCCCCATGGCATGAGCTCAATCCTACCAAGCAACAAGCATCAAAAGACTTCCTTCACCTCATTAGCATCACCATATGACTACACTTGCTTCCTTTAAGAATGACAGCATGCAACGTATCTTGAATTTGCCATAAAGGAGCAAGAAAGGTTTAGGGAAACACAGTGAGGTTTAGAAAGACTGAAGGTAAACCTATGGCTCTGCTAACACAGTGTGATCAGAGTCTTCAAGAACTAGCTGTTCTCCATTGCTGTAAAGACCTGCAGCCCTCTTTTTCTGAAAACCACTTAATATACAATTTCAGAGAGAGAGAGAGATACATATAAGCTAGAAATGCCTGAAAATTAGGTATCTACAGTATAACATTTTAATATAAAAACACTGAATTGACAGTATAGTGGTTTTGTCATATATAGTGTATAGCATAAACATATGGTAGTGATTGGGAAGTATGATACAGTGGCTAGGCTTGCAGATAGGCATACAGATATATTTAAATGTTACTGCTTTTTAATAAAATAAATACACGATATGGAAGGCTGTAAACAGCAGAATTACCATGACTTGAAAAAGAAGACTGGCAAAGACTGTTGCTAAAGCTTTGGACTCTATTTCCAAGGTACATTTAAATGAAAAAGAGGAAGAAGTTGGAATAAACCCAACTCCTGGGCATTGGAGGTAGCACTGGTGTTATCGGTTTAGGTTTCCTTCAGTAATAAAAGTATTAATAAACATTTCCATCCCTCAAATAATGTTTTATGGGCTGAAGTTTATGGCAATCCAGAATGATTTCTGTTTACCAGGCTTGTAACTTTGCCAATCAGCTTATTAAAATAGGAAGAGATTCTGACTGCATGCAGGGCATTGATCCTGCCTGCATGTGATTATGAGCTATTTTATTCCCGTTACACTTCAGCAGAGATAGGTCACTGTCTTATTAATCTAACAGCACCATGCCAACAAAGTACTCAGGACAAGCCTCTGGCTTAAGGCCTGGGCTGCTCCACACTGACATGATTTACTGGAGGGGGGATTACCTAGGAAATGCAATAGATGCAGGAGGGCACAAGTAGTTCAGCCACTAGGAAGCAAAGTCAATTTGGACCCATTCTGCAAGGCTGGAAAAGTTTTGCATGGGGTGATTTGTTCACTGACTCCCTTCAGTGAATAAGCCGAGTGATAGCAAACCCTTTCCAAAAGTTTAAGGGGGTCAACTCAGAGAGTAAAAAAGCCCCCACCCTCCCTTCCCTGAAGCAAAGGTGGGTAGCGACAGCCCTCCTCCCTACCAGATGCATAGCCAGCCCAGGGGGGACCCAGGGAGATGGGAAGCATGTTTCATACCTGAACTGGAACTGCTGGTTTTTTGCTTTGTGTTTTGCCGAGACTCTTTCATCCACGGGAATATCTGTTTGGACACAGTGGGTGAGTTAAGAGCTGGGCTCTTGGTGGGGTTGGCTGGGGCAGGGTTGCTGCTGGCATTTTGAGATGGTGAGGTGGAGGATGGAGGTGGAGGTTGTGCCTGCTGGGCTGGAGGTGGCTGCGGTGGAGCCTGTGGGTCAGCGAGGCCAGGAGGCTGGAGAGGCTGGCTGGGGAGGGTCCTCATGCAACTCTCACTGATGTCATTGGTCTTGTGGTGGGACACAGAGCTGCCAGGGGACTGGAGTGAGCACGCGGGGCGGTGGTACTCAGTTTCCACAAGTGATGAAGATGGAGGATATTGCTGCTGACTCGCATTATAAGTGAAACCATTTGCTCCTTGGTAGGGGTAGGCACCATAGATTGCAGAGCTGTCGTAGTAGGTCGCTTTTTGCATTTCGTTGTTTCCCAATATTTATTTCGCAAACTGACAGGGTCTTGACACCCTTGGAGAATAACATTGGCACCCCTCTGTCACGTGGCGCTCTTCCTCCAATGGCCTCTCCAGGCAGACCTGGGGTGTGGGGAGAGCAGAGCAGGGTGAAGAAATGGTACAAATCCATCTTACTTTCAATAGCTAAGTGACATGAAAGCCATAAAAGAAAAAGTGGTCAGCAATATTTAGCAGCATGACTTGGCCTCAGGCGCAGAGCATTTACTGGCAGCTACAAATATGTGCTTTGCTGCACCGGGATATGGGCTTTCTAGGGGTTTTTATTTATTTATTTATTCTTAAGAAATAGAGCAAGGGGGTTGATTTTTTTATCACCAAGAGGCTGTTTCACTACAGGTCGCTGAGATAAGGGTGATCGAGGAATCAGTAATGGGAAGGGGGTGGGTTCTTACTTCATTCCAACTCTGGGATCGAACTATCTCCTGTAACCACTGTCGTTTTGTTTTTAGCCTTTCTCTCCTGGTTACGGCTCTCTATACAACTTCAAAGAAATACATGAGATTGTTCCTGTCCACGTGTGGCAGGGGGCAGGAGCGGGGTGGAAAGGTTTCCTAGGCAGGGATGTGTAAACAACCCGATTCCAAACGACGGATTTTAGCTTGTCTATGAAAAGGTCGATAGGAAAATAAACAAAGCACCTTCTCCCTGCCGTGGCCGCACCCCAACCCCAGACGGCCAGGTCAAGCACCCCGGCAGCAGCGGTTTCTACGCGGGCGAGCCCCGACTGACGCCCGCAGCGGCTCCCTCTCGGCCCCGGGGTGCCCGAACCCTCCTCTGGGGTCTGGAGCCTCAACTGCACCCACCACCGCGCAAAGCCCCTTCTGCAAGGCCAGCAGGGGCAAGTTGGAAGCTTTGCCCGTGGTTGGTTGTTGTTTTTTTTTTTTCAGCAGTTATTTTCAAGACACTAACTTTTCGTGGAATCAGCCAGATCCTACCTGTTAAAACATGATGGATTGGGGGAAAAAAACACCAGGAACCTGAAAAACCAGCGTTCATCTCCATGACCACGGCTTGAACTTTCCTTCCAACTTAGCGATAATAGGTTCTGTCTTGGAAACTGCTATGTAATTTGATGTATGAGGGTCACTTGGCTGGGGAGAGGGTGGACACAAACCCAGAGAATGCTTCTGCTACCCAGGCGAATCCCTTCCCCCCCGCCCTCTCCCTTTTTTTTTT